>JBBPOM010001503.1:0-10316 GCA_038091455.1 Leccinum uliginosum | reverse complement strand
TGGCTGATTACCAGTAAATGATCATTGATTGATAATTTTATATCATTCAGATGATGAAAGACAATGAATCATAATATGATGATCAACTAACATCACCCTAATGGTTCATGAGCATGCAATATCATGTGATGATCATGCATTATTCATATGTAAAATACGGACATAATTTGATCAAATGTTAGATGCCTGGCTAAATTATTATCAAGCATACCAACCCTCTCAATCAAAATAATGCATTACCAATAGTGGAGAGTGGATATATCAGATGGTTCTGATAAATATCCATCATTTTTCCATGGAAATCATAAGCATTTATAATCACTGAGAATTCATATTCATATCATCTATACTGATGTGTATTCATCATCATGATAGCTGATGACCAGTGAATGATATTTGTTGATAATTCTATATCATTCAGATGAGGAAAAACAATCAACCATCATACAATGATCAACGCTTTCAGAGAACACCATCTACATTACTTTTTATGATTAAAAGTTGTCTCTATACTGATGTGTATTTAATTTAGATGGCCAATGGCCAATGAGTGATCATTGATTGGTAATGCTATGTCATTCAGACACAGAAAAACAATCAGTCATGATATAATTATCAATCAACCCCACTCTGATGCATTCAATATCAACATCTGACAATGCATTGTATTCATATTCACAATGAAGCCATATGATCTATCATGATATATATTTATCATTGAGATGGCTGGTAACCAGTGAATAATCATTTGATGATTCTATATCATTCAGATAATGAAAGATAATGAATTATCATGTAATGATCAACCCACACCCCCTTGATTGTTCATGAGCATTGAATATCAGCATATGATCATGCATTAATGATCAACTAACATCATCCTGGTGGTTCATGAGCATTCAATATCAATTGATGATCATTCGTTTTCCACATGTAAAATACATATATTGTTTGATCTAATGTTAGATGTCTGGCTAGATTATCATCAAGCATATTCACCCTCTCAATCAAAATATTACATTACCAATAGCAGAAAATTGATATACCAGATAGTTCTGATAAATATCCATCATTCTTCCATGGAAATAATAAGCATTATAATCACTGAAACTTTATATCCATACTGGAGGCATATAATCTATACTGTCAAATGTGTATTCATCATAATGATTGCTGATGACCAGTCAGTGATCATTTGTTGATAAATTTCTATACCATTCAGATGAAGAAAAATAATCAACCACCATGCAATGATCAACACTTTGAGAGAACACCATCTACATTGAATGGAGTTACCTTTTATGATTAATAATTGTCTCTATACTGATATGTATTCAATTCAGATGGCCAATGGCCAATGAGTGATCATTGATTGTAATTCTATGTCATGATTATCAAGGGAATGGTAAAGAGCTGATACAACCAGACAGTTCTGATATTATTATAAATACCCATCATTATGCCATGGGAATGATAATCATTGATAATCACTGAAAAGTCATATTCATACTGAAGGCATAAATCTACACTTGTATGTATTCACAATTATGGTGGCTGATGACCAGGGAATAATCATTGATGAGAATGAAAACCATTACAATGTGAAGTGCTGATTCAACCTTTCAGAAAGTCTAGACAATCACATACAATTATGCTATGGAAATAACACATATTGATAAGGATGAGAGACAATTAGCTTCTGAAGGGTGGATGATCTAAATTAATATGTAGGTATCTTTGTGATAAATCATTATCAGCAAATGATAAAATATTGCTATTCTGGAATACATATTCTAAGATATTGCAAAACTTGATCAGGGCCTCAGTGAGTCAGTGACTCTCCTTTTCAGAATCTTAAGTGGCTTTGTCATTGTCAACCATCCCAGACAACATAATCTATTGATTCTTCTTGTCAGAATGAGAATCAAGACAATTTGTGAAGTACTGATTTAATTCAATAAATCTGTAGAAAGCAGCTTGATACAATCATGTTATGGAATGATAAGAAATTATAAGTGATGAGACCCATGGCATTCTATTATATTATGCTCTGGAGCTGCAGTGCTTGCCTGTCCACCCCACATGCTTTTCCTTCATTCTGGCTCACCGCACCTCCTCGCAGCTCTGGTATTGCAAAACCCGTGCACCGCACTCGAACAGCAATGAGGGGCTGATCCGACGGTGCAGCACTCACTGGCATAGTATGCGCCACAATAGCACCGCATTGATGGGCACCGCACTCCCGGGCCCCTCTCCCCCGATCCAGAAAAATTGTCTACACATGCTATATTGCACAATATTGTTGCATAGATGACATAGACCTGTTGCCTAAACCCCCACTCTATTGCACAATATAGAGCATCTGCTGGTTTTGATCCATCATGATGTTGAAGGTGGGTGTGAGCGTCCGACCCTAATGTTGTTGAGATGAGATCACTTGCCCCGAATCATGGTGACGTACCCGACATCAGTCTTCCCAGTGAAGTTCCTCACTGAGCGCCTCTTCCCAACCTATTTCTCAACTCGTGTGGCCGATCCCGTTGCTTATCTGCATCCTCTATAATTGGAGCAACTTGAAGGCGCACACTGACGTGTTTACCCTCTCCATTCTCTATGGCAGCGGGAACTTGTGCGTGAATGCCTAAGTTGGACAGGGACGCGACCTACTGATCGGTGTGCAGGTCGTCCTCAAAAAGTGTCTGGGACGCATAATCTTGTTCGGATAGATTAGATCACTTGCACGACTGATCCGGACCTGTGGGTAACTTATTCGTGAACATAAACGCCGTCGACGGACGAGCTCTATAGGCGCACACGGCCGTGCAGGTGCGCCGTAGTCGCTGTACCCGAATTCGAACGTAGTCGATCCGTAACCAAGCTGTCCACTGCTACACCTCGAGACTCACCGTAGAGGTTGAAGGGACCGCACTCGACAGCCATCATGATCTCCACTGGCATGTTGGTCTTGAAACATTGGAGAACAGTACCGATCCGGACCTGTGGGTAACTTATTCGTGGACATAACGCCGGGAATAATTGTCCGAATACGCACAAAAAGACCGTAACACATTTGGAGGAAGTAAACAGCGCGACGGCGAGTCAAAGTCGACTTCGGGATCTGGATCGATTTCTGATATCAGCACTGGTGACGTCCTCAATCAAGTAGTACGCCGCGCCACTCGCCGTTGACTCTTGAAAGCGGATGCATGGCAATCATGTCTTCTGGTACGAGTCCTTCGACACCGGCCACCGCGGGCTTTGCCTGCGCCATCGTCTTGGAGACACCAGCGTCAGTAGAGGACGTTTGATGAAGAAAGGTCCTTGGAAGGGTTCCCCCGACTGTACGGCCTTGGTTCCCCTCCTCATCTGCTTTGACGCCGGCCAAAGATTGATTAGTGCGAAAGCCGGGAACGCAACTAGGTCGAGGAAGGCCTTCGCTCCCAATCTTCCCTTGCATCAAGCGCGTGTATGCCGGGCGTCCGTCCATCATCTTGCGATCCTTCAACTTCTGTACGGTCCCAATGGCTTGGACACACGCTGGCTCAACACAATCAGACAGAACTCCAGGCAAGCATGACAGCTTCCGCACCTCTGTGGTCTTGTTCGATCCGCGGCGCGATTCCACCTTCGAAACGATAGTAGGTCGAGAACCAAGCCGCGGCTGGGTCGGAGCTCCTTGAGGGATAGACGGTCCTTAGAGGGTAACCGAGGGCAAAGTATGCACGAAGGTCACATACCTGCTCATTGGGAGCGATAGCGACGAGAAAGAAACTGAACACATTGATGAATACCTCGCAGAGCAACGAATATGATGAGACCATACCCGATACAGGCCACGAGACAATCAAACACATATGTGGCAATGAAAATGAATCTGAGCGTATCAGTATAAACCCGGACGGAGAATGAAGATTGAAGCATATCATACTAAACGAGTGACAATAGTTGGAATGAAGGGAGCATGAGGACGATCGGGACAACTCAGATGCGAGGCAAGTCCTGAAGAGGCAAACGTGGTTCGTACATGGCCGAGCGACTATTCCTGTGGCTGGCCCGGGGGATGTGTGCCCTCGTCGGTAGTGCAAGAGGGAAAAGGGTGAAATGACTTGTACTTCCTGGGAAAGATCAAGGGGAATTTCTAGCGACATACGACCCTTCCGAACGTCAGGAGCGTTGGCTACTGGGGGAATAGGCATGGAAAGTGGAGTCAAGGGATAGGTCGATCCCTTGTTCGACACGTCGCTGTCTGTTCCAGTGTTAGAGGATGCACAGTCTAACGAGCCTCGCCTCTCATTGTGAGGACCCTGTGGAAGTCTGAGACGTGGGTCCTCCTCGGTATCGTCACGGTGCTCGCAATAGGTGTCGTCGGAGAGGTCCTGAGGACGGCAGTCCAGTAATAGATCGAGGATGTATGCCTCTCTCCGCAACGCAAGAGGGGAGAACATGGGCGAGGACTTAACAACCTGCACTTCTTTATGGAGACCGGGCGTATTCGGTGAAGACGTGCGGTCATCGAGAACGTTGGGAGCATTTATAACGGAGATCGCAGACATCGGAGGCGGAGTCAAGGGATAGATGGATCCCTCGTCGGACACATCGCTGTCCGGTGTACAATTAGAAGAATAACTTGACTCGAGCGAGTTTCGCCTAGAATTGTGCGAAACTCCTCCTCCTTCCTCGTCGTCATCACTGTACTCCGAGTCACTATCCTCGGAGATGTCTCGAGCATCGATGTCCAGGCTGGGATCGCGAAGTTCGGCAAGGATCCTCCTCATTATCGTCGTGAACGACGTCCAAGCGCGCTACGAGGTGTTCAATCTGCTTACATTCCAGAAAGTGGGGTGGAAGTACTTGGCGTACACCATGTTGATGTGCTGTCGATGTTCGTGTCAGCCTCACCAGAACTCGAGGCATGTGAAACATCGAACGTACATCAGGTGCGTTCTCGAGATAGACCGGCCAGTCGGTCGTAGCAGCAGTGGACGCCGCGGTGGAACCGATATTACGGACCGAAGACAACAAACCAGTCAAGGACGCCCAGGTGTTGCTCTTCTGGGCAGCGTTGGCTGCGCCTCGCCCATGGTAGAAGTACCCTGCAACTGAAACAACGGCGACGACCGCGAACAAGAAGCCGCCCGTCCCAAGTATGTACTGGGGCGCCGTCGAACCAGATTGTCCGGGCGAGCCTGGAGTGATAAGTAGTCAAAGGAGCGGAGGTAAAGAGCGTGGACGCAGTAGTGAGAGACGGGATAGGAGACATGGTTGTTCAACAATGAGCGAATTGAAGGGTGAGGCGAAGTGGTGGATGAGGATTTGAATAGTGCTATCATGTCAGGATTGGCTGACATGGAGGGAGGTGACCTTCATGGAGCAGGAAATGAAGAATATTGGTGCGACTACCAGGACGTCACGATGAAATATAAATGGCATCATATCTTCATGGGAACGACGATGTGAAAGATGACGATTAGTGGACAGCGCCGAAGGTTTACAGAGGTAGTACTTACCTCGATATGACTATGAGATCAGAAGATTTATGACATAGCGACACATGCTTGTCTTGGTTCCCCGATTCGTTGAAGTTGATATGTCTCCAGTATGGAAGGTAAGAGGGAGACAGAAGTGATGGGAATAACACAGGGCGGAGACGTCCTCCAGCACTGAGTACTGAATCCTTTCCATGATATGAGAGAATGCATCATGCGCACCAAATCCAATTACCTTGTTCATCACCTTCTGAGCATTCATAGCTTCGTTATCATCTGAAGAATCAGGATGGTGCGGCGGTGGTGACGACTCCGTCGCAACTTTACATGGACCAGGGTTGCTAGTAATACTCTGCCGTCAGCTTTCCTCTACTCACCGACATTCGATGGTGTATAAAGTAACATGCATCTCGCCGGTCGAGGACTTAGCATAAGAAGGGATCACAAGAACTTGCAGGGCGTACAAAACCTGCGCCGGCGTAAGCGCTTTGTGTAGTAGGTCTGGTCAACGTTCTCACGTGATTACCTTCGTGTCATTTGTCAATGTCCCCGTGAGTCGTTCGACCCCATCTCGATTCTCGACCCTCTCGACGTCTGTCTTCGCATGTCTAACTTGATGATGGGCCGCAATTGGGTATAGAATCGTAGCGTCGCGAGCGCCTGTCCCCGACTCTAGTACTATGGCATATGATTGTGTTTCCGTTCGAAGTTGCAACTCATCGTTCGCTTGCTACCCTCATCTACTACTACTTAGTACTGCTAGACATACATTGTTATGAACGGCAGTTGATGGCAGGACGACCTGTAGGGTGTTTGTGAATGTATTCAGTATGTCATCATACTCCCTGCATGCATGTGTCAACGAGGTCCTACACAGCGGGATAATATTAAACAAGCGGCTCCTTCGGACGTTGCGAAAATGAGCCGGAAGTGGTACTTACGGTACGTAGCACTGAAAAAATGAGTAGTTTAATGGCTAATGTATTGACAGACAAACGAAACCTCGGGCAAATCGACCTCTGCTCGAAGCAGGTCGTCATGATTGCCCTTCTGACAGCTCCGCATTCGTGAAATGATTCCAGCTAGAATGAACACCCATCAGCTCCTTTACCACCTTGGTTGACTCGAATACACAAAGTACACGTACGTGCTCGCGTCTCCATACAGCAAGGCGCTGCTCTTGATGACCTGCTTCCCGTGCTTGCATCGCTTACATTTGAACGTGTCCGTGTCGTACGTGTCGCAAATCGTGTTCTCGTTGAACGTGAAGAGTTGTCGAAGAGACTCGATCGAGAAGTGTCTCTCTGTGTCCTCTTTCTCGTCCACCACTGCGGAGGACAGCGCCTGCTGGTTAGCTTGTCGCTTGAAGATCTTTTCTTCGATCGTTCCAGTGGAAATAAATCGGTCGACAAAGCCTGTGCGTAGGTCAGTCATGATGCCGCGGAACTATGTCGATACTTGGCATACATTCTTTATTTTGCACATCACACCATACACGAGCAAGAGCCTGTTGGTCGGCAGCAGGATTCCAATCTTGAAAGTTATTTGCCTATGAAAAGCGAGCGAACATACATACCTGGATCAAAAAGAATTAAACGGTTTGCGCCAATGAGATTTATACCGCACCCTCCGGCCTTCGAAGAGAGAGGAAGATGAACTCCTTCCCGGTCGGGTCGTTAAACTGATCGACGAGTTTTTGACGTTTCGTGATTGTCATAGTCCCGTCCAAACGGAAAAACCCATACCTTGCAGTATGATATGAATAATATTCAATAGGAAGAGGTTCAGATGGGACGTACTTTTTACTTCGGCACAGCTTCTCAAAGAGGTCGAGTGTCTGGGTATAATTGCTAATGAGCACGATCTTGTCGTTCGTCGTAGCCTTGATTTGATTAAGGAACCTGTAGAATGGAAATGCGATCGGACGTACGGCGATGAGAATCGAACAAAGAGTACTATAAGAGAAGGTCAATCACCTCTCCAAGACGACAAACTTGCCCCCCCCTCCCATTCACACCTCACACCTCTGTCCTGATTCCTCCCTCCCCTACTATTACTGCCGCCACCGCCATTACCACTACCAGAAGCGCCCAGGAATCCCTCAGGAATGAGTGCTTCTGAGCCTTTGAGATCGTCCGGCAGGTCAAGTAATTCAGGGTGATTACACAACGTCTTCAAGATATTGATGGCTTTCAGAGGTTGTGATTCAGTGCCACGCAGTAGGGCCTTGATTTCAGGGGACGAAATGAAATGGCGATATAGGGACAATTGGAAGGCGGATAGTTTGCAAAACACGACGTGTTCGTACTTGACGGGTACTATGGACGAGTCCAGATGTCAACGCTGGATTGTAATAACAAGAGTAGGCACTCACGATACTTTGACATTAGATCATTGGTACGCCGGATAATGAACTTCGTCACGAGCCCGCCGAGCTCCTTGAGCTTCTTCTCCGAGTCGGATTCAGCTTGTACCTCGGCTGACGAACATGAATTCCGACCACGGATGATAGCGTTCTCGAAGTTTTTCTGCAATCTTCGCGCGTACTCAGGAAATTGGGGTTGGCGAAATTAAGAAGCGAAAAGTACTCTGAGAGATCGTTCTATACCAAATGTAAACGCATCGAGGCGTCAGCAATGGATAGCAAGATGCATATATGCGACTGCAAAAGGAAGAACAGGGTACCTGAATGGGTGTACCCGTTAATAAATTGAACACGGCGTTTGACATCGAGTGTATTGAGGGACTGAAACGTAAGGGAGTCTGCACCAGGAGAACGTGTACGGTGAGCAACGGCTCCGTTTCACAAGTGTACCAGAGTAAGCAAGGACCACGACCAGAATTCTTGAGTCTGTGTCCCTCGTCGCAGAGCAGCAGACCGATACTACAGCTGGCGAGATGAGCTGATAACGTCCGAAGGGTTTCGTATGACACGATCATCACTTAATTGCGGTCAAACGATGTGTCCATAAGTGATAGATGCATCACGAAGCAAGGACAAACCTGGTTGTGTAACATTTCGGCCTCTAGCCTCTACCCATCTCCCGAGTCCCGACTTTCTCCAGTAGAGCGACTTTCCCGCCTTGGCCGTCAATCGCCAGCGCAGAAATCGTGTCCTTTCCCAGCCATTTCACTAGAATTCCATTGAAGATGCTGCTGGATCATCACGAGGGAGACGACATGCCTAATTCATTTGCCCAGTTCTTGACCAGACTGGAAGGACATGCTATGATACACTTTTCGATCGTCGGCTTTCCGGCGTGGGGAGACTGTTTGACTAGAGTCCAAAGAAGGGCGATGCACTGGAGGGTTTTACCGAGCCCCATCTCATCGGCCAAGATACAACCGTACTGATTGTCCACCAACTTTCCCGTCGTGCATTTATACAGGAACTACGGATCCACACATGAGCGTCAGCAAAGCATATACGATAAACAATCACCTTGACGCCCTCGATTTGATGGGGACGAAGTACTTTACAAAGACGGGTATCGATGACGACGGGTACCTTGGGGATTGCCTCTTCCTTGTCTTTGCCTTCGCCCAAGAGCGTGCGGAGACTCTTGTGAGGATTGTACATTCCGGCCGTCTTTTCTTGTGCCTCCTTGATCGCGCGTTCCTTGTATTCCTCCTTCTCCCTGGCCTTCTTTTCCTCGTCAGTCTCTCGGTCGTCTATGGTCGGATCGTATAATACGATCGCGTGGTCCTCCATCGGGTCGTGTAATGGCCGTGGAAGGATCTTTTCCTGTGGACGTATACCGAAAGAAACGCCCGTCGGGACGAGGAGGACAATTTGCCCACTCTTGTTGGTCATGGTCGGCATCGAGAACCTCGAAAGGCTTAGGCTTGTACACGGGAAACGTCTTGATGGCAGCCTTGAGTTCCTCCTCGTTGAACGTGCCATCCATGTCCTTCTTTTTCTTTTTCTTTTTCTTCTTCCTCGCATCGTCCGAGTCGGAGTCGTTCTCGTCCCCCTGAGCCTCTTTGTAGGAGACGCGCTTGCGTTTACTACGGGCCGGCTGCACGCGTTCGTTGGATACTAGGACTGTTGGGGGCTTGAATGGCTTGTAGACGCGGGTGCTTTCTTGGAGACGGTCCACGACGCGCCCGTCCGTCGTTGTCGGTGTACGCCTGAGCATGAATGCTAATGCTGTGTGGACAAGACTGAGAATTACTACTTGCGCACGCGACGCGTAAAATCAACACGTGACCAGCTATCAACACACGAGGCGCTTCCGATGTGGAGACCATCTCCTTCGCCGGAGGAGTCCTGGAGCGATGCCTCAGGTGCCAACGAGGACGGAGAGTGGCCCGTCAAGGCCATCGTAGGCGAAGAGATACGCCTCGACGGCACACCAAGGTAAGGCGCGCTATACCGCAATCGACCACACCCATCTCAGCGCGCCTTCACAGATACGAAGTACGTCCTCACCTATCACCCGTCTCTCGTACCCCAACTCCCTGACAGAGTGAGGTCGGGATAATATTAAACGAGCGGCCCCTTCGGACATTGCGAAAGTAAGCCGGACTCGGAAGTGGTACTTACGGTACGTAGCACTGAAAAAATGAGTTTAATGGCTAATGTATTGACAGGCAAACGAAACCTCGGGCAAATCGACCTCTGCTCAAAGCAGGTCATCATGATTGCCCTTCAACTCCGCATTCGTGAAATGATTCCAGCTAGAATGAACATTAGCTCATTGACCACCTTGGTTGACTCGAATACACAAAGTACACGTACGTGCTCGCGTCTCCATACAGCAAGGCGCTGCTCTTGATGACCTGCTTCCCGTGCTTGCATCGCTTACATTTGAACGTGTCCGTGTCGTA
>JBBPOM010001502.1:0-10321 GCA_038091455.1 Leccinum uliginosum | reverse complement strand
AACATTATCCTAGGACTGCGATGTATCTCGGTTTTATGTACATGTATACCACGAAACGAAATACGTAGAAAACAAAACGAAAGTATAGACAAACGAGCATATCATGGTGGCATCCAAACAATGAGCGACGCGATAGGTAAAAAGGTTGTATGTATGTATATAGGGTGTGGTAGATGGTGTGCACGAGATCCGTTTTTTTTTCTCCGTTCCCTGTTTTCCTCCCTCAAACACGGTCCAACTCCAACGACTTCGACGCCGATCGCAACGACCCAATCACCATCACTTCCCCCTCCCCATCGTCCTCTCCATACCCATACCCCTCCGCATACCCCTCCCCCTCCGCGTCCCCATCGCTCCCCCCTTTCCCTCTCCACCTCTCCCTCGCGGACCCACTCCCACTCCCGCTCAACCTCAGCGCCTCGTGCGACCGCGTCCGGGACGACGTGGGCGAGGGCGACAATCCTCCCGATCCCCTGCTCATCTCCATCCCCGACCCCTTGCTGGCCCCCTTTTCCTTCCCCTTCCCCTTTCCCATACTATACCCGTCCTAGTAACCCCTAACCCATCCCCAGCCCCAGCCGCACCCGCCCGCGTCTGTCCGCCAGCACTACCCGTCGGAGAGGCCCTCGCATGCGACAGCCGCCTCAGAATCACCTCGCTGGCCCGACTCACGAGCGACCGTTTCGGCGTCGTCGGCGTCGGCGTTCGCGCGTTTCTCGTTGCTGTTGGCGATGATGTCGACGTCGACGCGATCGAGTGCGACCGGTCGAGCCCGTTGAGGCGCATGCGTTTGGTCTCGTCGCCGTCGTCAAAGCTATTGCTGCCACTGGCACCGGCGCTGCCGTTGCCTTCTTCGGTATCGAGCCAGACAAAGGAAACGCGCGTTTGTGGGAGACCGGCCGAGTGGGTGGCATAGGGAGTGCGATCTTTGGTTCGGGGTGGCCTGTAAAAAGATGAGCATCACCAACATAAATGCAAGAGAGAGACTGACGTTTAGGTACGAGCACTTTCCGAGGGGGCTCTAGCGGGGAGATCTGGTCCATGTCGAGGAACGAACAACCAGTGATGCTCTGGGGTGGGAGGACCGGCATGGGTGGCGGTACCTCGTGATTGACGACGACGATGGGCACCGAGGAAGATGATGGGGAGCGGATTGATTTGGGGAGGCGCAGACTGGCATTTGACGCTGTGCGGCTGCGCAGGCAGGCAGCAGAGAGGCAGGCTATATGGCTATCGCACGTTGACCGTCGACTGTGTATGGACCGGACGGACTTGGCGTCAGATTTGTCGAGAGCCCGAGGGCTGCCTGCTCCCGAGCTGATGAAAGTGGTTTTGGATGCGACGGCGGTAGCGGTGACGCCGAGGACGACGGCAATGTCGGTGTTGGAGACGATGTCAGCGAGTGTGCCGGTGTCGTCGAGGTCCTGGATGGATGGTGCAGGGTCCCGCGGTGGAACGGTGAGGGTGTCTGAGTCGTCCTCACCGTCGCTTGGTGCGATTTCTTGCTCGAGATCGTCGAACTCGATGGCCATCTTCTCTGCTTCGCGCCATGCTTCTTCGAGCTCGTCCTCGAGAGTCTGCACTCTGGCGAGGGCACGTGCGAGGTCCTGTGTCTGTCGTTGGTGGGCTTTGTTGAGTTTCCTGAGGGCGATTCCGAGTGCCGAGGCCCAGTGCTGGTGTTGTATGACCTCGATCTGGGACTGCTGGTCTAAGAGGGATACGATGGAGGAGAGGAAGGCGTCGCAAGTTGCAATGGAAGAGGCGAACTGGGTGACGAGGCCAATAATATAATTGGATTAGCGCTACCGGAGCCGTCAATGCAGTAAATGGAAACAGTTTTCTTGTAACAGTTTTTTTGGTATTTCCATTTGGTATGGTGAACGTTCGTTGAAGCGTGTTAGAGGGAGACTCCGTTGTCAAGACCAGGCAAGGTTGGAACTTTTGTGTTTTGAGATTTGATGAGAACGATGCCATACTAAGTACCGGTAGATAACTTGAACTGAGGGTGACAATGTCAATATTATGATCACGGTACTATCATTACACTAGTGCAAACTAACTTTGTAATGCAAAACTTTCAAAACACAACATTAAAACACCTTCTGGTCTTTCTACGGTCCTGAAAAAAATATGCGAGATGGCTAAGTATGTACTCTAACTAAGGAGAAAAACTTGAGGGTGATTTTGATGGCAGTTTGTTCGTGATCTAACAATATATCAGAGGATGTCAATCTGCACTAGCCTTATGAGCCCCAGATCCGAGAAATCCCGCTTATCAACTGACGAAGTAAGACCTGGGTATTATTCAGCATGTAAACGGTTCCTATACCAAGTGTCAGAGCGAAAAACGCCCTGGATGAAGTTGTAGAACACAGTATGTAGGTGTGGAGGGAGAGAGATTGTCACACTCGAGCTTGTCCGAGTCCGTGACAAAACTTCGGTCTCCTCCTGATCTCCACAGGTCATGTGACTATGCTGAGCCATGTGTTCTGAGATTCAATTTTGAGCTTGCCGGCGTGTGACCCGATGTGACCAAATTTTTACTAGATGGCGCAATGGAGGTCAGAAATCGGGAGTCTTCCGTACTCCCAACACGAACAGATAAAAATCAGACAAAGATGAAAGTAAGTGTGTTACCATGTTCTCAATCTGTAGTAGCGTACCGAGCGTCATAATGTGTCTTGTTGAGGTTGTGGAAAATCATTAGTTATTTTTTTGCACTACCGATGCACTGTTACATGGTCACAAGTCTTGGCGTGGCAGCGCCGTTACGACAGTACTGTAAAAGAAATTTACGCTGTTGAGTCTCGCGGAACATCCACTAGTGTGTATCCGAGTGTGGCTTCATCGAATCCACTTATTACGCATGGCAACGCAAAAGTGCAGGCGTGTGCCCGAAAGAACCTACTAAGCGGGGCTTGTCTTTTCTGCGTCTCCACCTTTACCTCCTCCACGCCCACTGGCACACGAACGCTCGACCAAGCTTTGTGCTCGTGCTCGTCTAGCTTCTAGGCTGCAGATCAATGATGCCCCGGATCTTCATTCTGCCTCTTGATCAGATCGTCGTCTCCCCCCTTCTCTCGTCTCCGCTTAATCTTTCGTCTTCTCCAACTAGCTGCTGATGATCCTCAACAGTATGCCAACCCCACTAGCAAATAACGTCAAGTCCGCACAATCGTAGTTCCCCGGAGATGCATCGGATTGCATCCTCTCTCAGCTCGTCACCACTCTTATCGATCATGATCACACCCTAGATGAGTGACAGCTCAGGCTTTGGCACGGGTGTTACTAGCGTGACGCGTGACCAACAGCTCCGACTCAAGTTGCTTCAACGCAGCGTCTCTCCCGGTTTCCCTTACAATGTCTACCCCGCAAACCAAGTCGTCCAATACAACGCTAGCAGGCTCTAGTGCACGTGGGATCTGTTTGAAGTGATTGTTTTTTTTACTTGCCTCTCGTTCGCGCAGGCTCAACTCTTCTCGTCATAGCCAGGGACGAACCCGTGTTACGAACACTTTCCCTTCGTCCACGGCGACCTCCCGCTGGTGGTACTATCCTACGAGTATCAGCGGAACGATGACCGGAGGTAATAGTTACAGCTCAGCATCCAAGGTGTCGACGCGCGCATATACTCATCTTGATCTCTAGTTCCACCGACGTAGGCGCCAGTTGGTAAGTCGGCCATTCAACTTCCGCATTCAGGCGGCGTTATCGGTGGTCTTGCAGTGATCGTTGCATATCCGCATCCAACTTGAACCGCACAGCAAGGAGCGACAAGTAGATCTCCTGCATGGAGATCTGAAGACAACGAGCCGCCGTCCAACTATCAGCCACCGCCCTACCTGTAGCCCGAGCCTACCTCGTCACATCGCCCACGATATCCTCGTCGTTCTCCCAGTCCCCGTGCGGGCACGCGGCACTCTATGGCCAGCTCTGCCGTACTCTCGGACGTGCTCACTGGCTCGCCACAAGTTCGCTGCGCCCTCTGTCCGGCATAACATCCTTCTCGGCTCAGCGTTCTGCGACCCGAGCTCGAGCTTGGTTTGGGTCTCATTGGTTTGGGCATGCACCCTCTTGGATCTACAACTCCTACGTCCGGCCTGTCGAGCTCGCGCAAGCCGGCGACGATGAGGCAACTGAGGCCAGTCAATATCATCCAGCACGAAAATGCGGGGCCGTCGGGCGGTGTGCCGAGGAGGGTGAGATTGAAATAATAAGCTGCCACCGGCGTATATGAATATACAAAAGACCCGTCTCCTGAGCGCTCGAGAGCTGAGCATGGGCGTTGAGAGTGTTTGGTCGGGTTGATTTTATGCACACGACATTTCTCCATTTCTTTTTCAACCTTGCATTGAAAGATTGTTCGTGCATTTGATGTGTATCCATTTTCCCTTTCGAATTTTTTTTATAGCCTTTCTGTTCTTTTCTGTCTCGCGTCTCATCTGGCTGCGCAGTCAACTAGCTTCACCCCTCGACTGATATAAGGGTCCCCAGATTAGTCTCGGAGCGTAATCCCTAAGTATAGAGTACGGCACCACAATAATTATCATCGAAAGCTTGCTATCATAGATAGACAGAAGTACAACAGACAAATTATTGTACCTATCGTAGATCCACAAAAAATTCATCGTCGTAAGCTTCGGCACGGCGCCGTCGCAATCCTTATTTCGTAGTCAGTGGGTATATTTGCAATGAACACACTAATTTAATGCCTCACGGGTACTACTGTTACTGCGCAGAGCGCGTCGCGATGCGACGTGCGGTGAATGAAGAGGGCGCCCAGAATGCCGAATTGTATCACACCAATGCCCAACATTGGTATTTGCGACCTCAAGGGCTTCCTTGGAGTGTTGAACCTTCAAACGGTGGAGCCGGGTGCGAGACAAGTGCTCTGAAAGTTCGCATGTGGCAAGTTGCACTTGGGCCCGTAGGACTGCTCGTCTGGCACGAGCAACCTCAAGGTGGAGATATGGTGCAGAGGGATCGTTCATGTAGCTTCGCGACTGTGACATGTTCGAGGATAATTACTCCGGTAGCAACTGCCACTCACCGAGTGGTCTAAAGAGATTTCCAGCGTCTCTGAACCAGCTGAGTTTCCGACATTTGAATCCGAAATAATCATTGTATCATTGTCTTGCATTTGATGTTCCCTTGACGGTATATGTCCATTTTGTACAATAGGCCTTGGTGCTTGAACCGTAGAAACACGTGCGATTTCGGACCCGGGAAGAACCTGGAAATTGGGCAGCCTGTGCGTTTGGCCTGAGCTCGACGGAACGATGGCGGAAAAAGGGAACGACGAAAGCGAAGACATATGTGCACACGACGATGGTCAACGTTTACTATAAACTGATGGATACAGGAATTGAGTCAGATGGCTTCCCAATCCACGACAACTCATCTGCTAGCCTACTTTATTGCATTACTAGTATCCATGTCAATACCAGGTAGAATCTCAGTAGTACTTAGTAACGGAGTGGTGAACCAAAAAGCATCACTTGTCTTGTAGTTCATCATTTCTAGTAAATTCTAGCTTACTTTGCGCGAAAGAAATACCCCATTGAGCGCTGTGATGATAAACTGTTATGTAATCAACTATAATAAACTGTAACTTTAAGGTTTACTTGGTGGTTGGTGTCGTCGTGCTTGAAGGTACTAGACGTTCGTGAAGTTCTACTGTCTCGCATCAGTGGTTTCTTCATACAATCTATCTCCCCCCGTTACCCTTTTGAATTCGTCGCAGCAGAGTTCTCTTGACCCCGTGTCACGCCGTCGATCGCTTACGCAACAAAGTTAGTGCTAATTTATTTCAACATTCTGGGCTACAACGATCAATATTGGCACCAATGGCTCTCAAAACACCGCCGCCCTCTCCGGGGAAGTCATCTGCTCTTGTTGGTCTAGCGGAAAACCCCCGGGAACTGTTGGCATTTGTTCTTCAACACCTCGAGGAGTAGACCGATAACTGAGACGATGTTTTGGACATTTTGGAGGATGGTTCGTCGTTCTCAAAGTTGCAAGGCAATTGATCCGTGCTACTTTGATCCTCGATTCGTTAACTATATCTCTGTGCGTAGCGTTGGAGAAGTCGGACATGGACGATAGGACAGTACAGCCGAGTCGAAGTCAAGCTGGTCCGGGTACGACACACTAGCCAGAGCACCTGCAGTGGACATCATTCCGATCATGGAAGATGTTCAGAGCTTGCATCTGAGGAAGACGACACAATCTTGTAGGAAAAGCTTGCGAATTTCGAGGTTGGTTTGACTGTCGTCCCCACTCCATTCTCAGAGTGACATCATATTGTCTGCAGATGAAAGACTCTGTACGCCGTGGTCTATTCCATCCAGGTGACATCAAAACTTCCAGTATCGTACCCAGCACACCGGTCCAGTATCAGCGCCACTTCCCGGCCTTTCACGCAAACTCTCGCGCGCCCGAGTGGCCCCCAACTGGCCCCAACCCGCTCGTATTCACCATTGTCGCCTTTCGTTGGTCCTGGCTCCAGTGATTCTGGATCAATGGGGCGATCAGAGCCCAGACGAGTCGCCAGCTCGCACAATTCGATAAGTATATTGAAGAGGACAACAAGGATCACAATCACGTATTTCGGGAAAGTCAATGGTACGAGTGAGCTACAATTTTTGTCTGGTGGTATTGTGCTATTGTAGGTTCAGACTGACGAATGAATTAGCCCTCGAGCAGCCTATGCGGACCCTGCAGCTCAATTCACGACATTCCAACAAGTTGAAGAAGATAACCCCTTCGCCGAGGTATACCATATCACTGAGTTCAGGTTGTGTCGTCTTGATTTCGTGCACAGTGCAGAGCTATATATCTGATATGTGCGCCCGAATGTGTATCGTTGTTCACGTTCAGTGCTTAAGCGCTTAATATTTAATGACGAACCCGAAATCTCCCTAAAAAGAACATTGATGTGACTCAGTCTTAGGCGCACTTCGCACGCCCTTTGTTGTGTTCATGCCTCGCTGTCCCAGTTGCAGCAAGATCCTTCCGTCAGACGATGCAGTACTACGACACATGAATCAGCCTGCCTCTCGCTGTTTTGGTTGGGTAGACAGCTTGGTTCAAATTGGCGAGCTTATCGAACCAGAAGCCGAAAAAGGTGCTAAGAAAAGCCCCTCGCCGCGGCCAGATGCGCAAGCATCTGGAGACTGGTTTTTGCCGGGTGAAATGGATGGGATGGATGTGGATCAGCCTGGCGAGCCATACGATGGCACTGTGGAGGAGTTTCCAGGTGCTGCCGCAATTTTCTCGCACCAACCAAATTCATTTTTGGAGCGCTTCGACCGGGATCAATTCTCAAATGAGCGTTATTCAAACCTTTACTACCCATTCGCGTCTCGTGCAGACTGGGAAGTCGGACTTTGGCTGACGCGATCTGGCCTGAGCATGGCCGCTATTGATAGCCTTATGTCACTTGAACTAGTAAGTCTTGCCATTGTTCGACCTCTGTGACTGGCAACAGCTTAACTTTATAGGTGAAAGCCCTCCCCCTCTCGTTTCGGACAGCGCGTCAGTTGCGTGGCCTGATCGAGCTTCTTCCCAGTGGACCGGAATGGCAGTGTCGTATCCTGTCGCCAAAGGTCCCAACGAAATCACCAGTCAGACTTTTTTACCGTGACCCTGTCAAGTGCTTAGAGGCACTTTTCAATCACCCTCTATTTCATGACAAGCTCGATCTCATTCCCCGCCGCGTCTACCGAACAGCTGAACGACTCGTCCGTGTTTACAGCGAGTGGATGACGGGGAATGCTGCATGGGAGATGCAGGTAGGGTTTTCCTATTGTCGTGATACGTTGATATTCATTCACTAGACTCAAATTCCTGATGGAGCTACCCTCCTGGGCGTCATTCTTTCGTCCGACAAGACGAACATCTCGGCGCTCGTCGGAGACCGGTGTGCCCATCCGCTTCTGCTCGGACTCGCCAACATCCGCATGTCGACCCGTCTCAAGCTGTCGTCCGATGCTTTCCTCCTCACCGCGCTTCTTCCGATTCCTAAGTTCATTCATAAGTCTAGGCGTATTCGTTCTCTACTCGCTGATCGAATAATCCACGAGTCCCTTGATATCATTCTGCAGCCCCTGAAGGAAGCCGCTCGTCTCGGTGTCATGATGGACGATCCTCTCGGTAATCTTCGGTTTTGCTTCACGCCCATTGCGTCGTATATTGTTGACACGCCAGAGGCCTGCATGCTCGCTGGAGTAGGGGGAAAGACATCACCCGTCACAACCGCCATGTACAAGGATTTTGGAGACCCAAACCAACATCCATTACGCACAAAGTCTCATACATTGAAACAGCTCAAACGCATCAAGGTTCATCCTGACGACCTCCAGCAATACCTCAAAGCCGCGCAAGAGTCTCGTTTAAACGGCGTCGCGTTCCCATTTTTCCGGGACTGGTGCATGGCAAATCCCGCAAGATTTTTGACCCCAGAGCCGCTGCACGGTTGGCACAAGAAAATCTGGGATCACGCGGTTAAATGGGCGATCAACATCATGGGAGCCGAAGAACTCGATTTCCGTTTCTCTATCCTTCAGCCTTCAGTGGGATTTCGACACTTCGGGGAAGGGATATCACATCTCAAGCAGGTGACCGGGAGAACACAACGAGACGTTCAAAGGTATCTCATTGCGGTGATTGCTGGTCCTGTCCCTCCTGGCGTAGTCACCGCAATCCGTGCGCTTCTCGACTTTTGCTATCTCGCACAGGCTCCGGAGCTTGATGATACCGACTGTGATGCGTTGCTTTCGTCGTTACGTACATTCCATGAACACAAGGAACATATTATCACGGCCGGGGGACGAAGGGGAAAGAAGAAGAAAATCATTCCGAATTGGTACATCCCGAAGCTGGAACTACTCCAGAATGTTGTTCCTTCCATCCGGGACTCTGGTGCACCGTTGCAGTGGACCGCCGATGCAACTGAACATGCACATATCGTGACCATCAAGCATCCGGCTCGCAGGAGCAATAACGTTGATATTGACCCACAAATTTGTAGGTATCTTGACCGCCTCGAAAAATGCTCGAGGTTCGAGCTTGCAACGTCCCTTCGAGAGCTCCAGGGTGGAGTTTTACATTCCGATAAAGATGACGCTGAAAATGCCTCTGCCTCTGATATATTAGATGATACTGGGGCTGCTATTGACGGTGACACTGAACTCTTCCAATTGGTCGCGAAGCTCGGTCAACCAACACGTTCTCCTACCGACTATTTCTCCAAGGCACGCGAATTGTCGGTCGCGCATTCTACTTCTGCCCCCTTTCCGCCTCGTACTTTCATTACTGGTACTGGTCACACCGCAATCAATCTGGCCAGGGACCCCAAGATTAGTCGTGGCGAAATCGATGTCATCGCTGGAAAATTTCAAATTCACGATCTTCGGGCTGCGCTAGGTGACTATATTAGACGAGAAACATCAAAACTACCACATTCCGTCACTGGACCTCGCTCCTCACCCCGTGATTGTGACCTCCCTTTCACACAGCTTGCTATCTGGCATACGGTACACCTTCAACAGATGCCGTTCTACTCAGGCAGCGACTTGGAACCTGCACGGGCCATCACCGCCTCACCACCTACCGATTCTTGGAGGCATGGTCGGTTCGACGCAGTTCTATTCAACGTTGATCCCGACAAGAATTGGCCACGGTCTGGACTTTCAGGTAAGCCATTGTCTTCAAGTTTGAATCCAGCTCATCTCACTTGCTTACCTTGTAGGTCACTCCATAGGAGAACTCCGTCTGGTCTTTCGCCCAGTACCGCCTCATGGTCAGAGACCATGGTGGTCGCGCAAATTTCTTGCTTATGTTTACCGGTTCAATGTTATTTCTCAAGGTAGCCGCCAAGTCGATGGAGCCACCTCCATGCACGTTCTCCGGCGAGCGACACGGGCAAATGGAACGCACCTGGGCGATATCATTCCCCTTGACCAACTTCGTTCCCCCGCAAACCTAATCCCGCGATTCGGTAAGGTCGCAAATAAGCGCCTGTCCTCCTCCAACAGTCGTGCTTTGTCTGATGAATTTTTGCTGAACAAGTACTGGGACAAGGAGATATTCTACGCATTGTACAATAGCTCTAAGCAATAAGTACCATGCTGTCTTCTGTCTCGTACTATGCATGCATACTTTAACACATCCGTACTCTATCTATACTTACAGCGGCCATTCCATACAATTGTGCGGTGTGAGTGACCTTAACAACAAGCACACTCGGATGACTTTTACGCCGTTAGATCGAACCGATCAAGTCTCGAGCGCTCTATATATCGAGAACTGTGAGTACCAG
>JBBPOM010001501.1:0-10326 GCA_038091455.1 Leccinum uliginosum | reverse complement strand
AAGCGGTTGAAGACAAGAACTTTGTAAGTAACAAGTATTACGTAGTAGAACCACAGTAAAGCGCAAAAAAAATCTCCTTGTCCCAATATTTATTCAGCCAAAATTCCTCGGCCAATGCACGACTGTTGGTGGACGATAAACGCTTATTTGCAGACTTACCAAATCGTGGGATCAGACTTGCGGGAGAACGAAGTTGTTCGAGAGAGATGATGTCACCCAAGTATTCGGCATTTGCCCTCTTTGCACGTCGGAGAACATGCATAGACGTGGTTGGATCGCATTCGTTACCCCTTTGCGGAACAATGTTGAGTCGTCGCACGTATGCGAGAAACTTGCGGGACCACCACGGCTTCTGACCGTGAGGTGGTATGGGGCGAAAGATAAGTCGGAGCTCCCCGACGGAATGACCTACTCGAGAGTGAAGTGAGATAATTGGATAGTTGAAATGATTGACTCACCAGAAAGTCCAGATTGTGGCCACATTTTTTCAGGATCCACGTTGAAAATCGCCGCATCGAAACGACCGTGCTTCCACGAAGAGGACGGCGGGGAAGCCATGAGGGTTTGAGCGGCATCCAAGTCACTGTCGGGGTGGAAAGGCGTCTGTTGAAGTCGAACCGAATACCAGACAGCAATATCTGAAAAGGGAAGACGACAATCTCGGGTCGATAGGCGCGGTCCGCTGACTGAGTGAGGCAATTTCGAAGTTTCTCGTTGAATGTAATCACCGAGGGCTGCACGAAAATCAGGAATTTGAAAACATTCGGCGATCTTCTCGATGGAAGCCCGATTGACTTTGGGATGTCTGGCAATGTTGATTGCGGTGAAACCACCAAGGAAGGAGCGGGGTGGAAAGGGATCAGAAGGGGAGGGTGAAGACAGTAGTTCATGTGCCTTGACGAAGTAGTTGGTGGGCGAGCGCTTCGGTTGTCCGAGCTTCACAAGAGACTGGAACAGACGAGCATCGCCGTCAAAGCCGGCTTCGGATCTATTGTCAATTGCGTCAGCTTCATCGCCATCCTCGCCATCTTCTCCTTCATCACCCGTAATAATTTGAAGCTCTCGAAGGGATGTTGAAAGCTCGAACATCGAACATTTTTCGAGGCGGTCAAGGTACCTGCAAATTTGTGGGTCGACGTCAACATTATTGCTGGAGCGGGCCGGATTTTTTATCATCAGAATATGGCCATGTTCCGTCACGTCGGCGGTCCACTGCATTGGGGCCCCAGAGTCCCGAATAGAACGAACCACGTTTTGGAGTAGCTCGAGCTTCGGAATGTACCAGTTCGTTATTATCTTCTTCTTTCCCCGTCGACCTCCGGCCTCGATCACGTGGGTCTTGTGCTCGTGGAAGGTACGTAGCGATGACGTCAACTTGTCGCAATCGCTGTCGTCGAGCTCGGGGGCCTGCGCGAGATAACAAAAATCAAGTAAAGATCGGATTGCGATCACTACACCTCGGGGTGCACAGCCGGCGATGACTGCGATAAGACATCTTTGTACATCTCGTTGTGTTCGTCCTGTTACCTGTTTAAGCTGAGAGATGCCTTCTCGGAAATAGCGAAACCCAACAGTCGGTTGAATGACGGAAAACCGAAAGTCGAGTTCTACGGCACCAAGGATATTGATTGCCCACTGAACCGCGTGGTCCCAGAGTTTCTTGTGCCACTCGTGGAGAGGCTCCGGAGTCAGAAACCTTGAGGGTTCCGCCATAGGCCAATCTCGGAAAAAAGGAAGCGCCACCCCATTTAGACGGAGTTCTTGCGCAGCAACCAAGTATTGCTGAATATCATCCGGGTGAACGTTGATCTGTTGAAGCTGTTTCAACGTGTGAGATTTTGTTCTGAGAGGATGTTGATACGAGTCTCCAAAGTGTTTGTACATTGCAAGCGTGATAGGAGAGGTCTTCCCTCCCACCCCCGCAAGCATAGAAGCCTCCGGCCCGTCAACGATGTACGAGGCAAGAGGTGAAAAACAAAATCTAAGATCTATTATCAGTCAATGTCACGGAACGACGGCTGTTAACAAAAACCTCAGATTCCCAAGAGGGTCGTTCATCATCACACCAAACCGAGCTGCATCCTTCAATGGTTGCAGCACAATATCCAGTGATTCGTGGATGATCCGGTCAGCGAGGAGACTCCGGATACGTCTCGATTTGTGAATGAACTTCGGGATCGGAAGCAACGCAGTGAGTAGAAAGGCGTCGGACGATAGCTTGAGCCGAGTTGATACTCTGATATTTGCGAGCCCAAGCAATAGTGGGTGGGCACATCGGTCACCGACGAGCGTGGAGATGTTGGTTTTGTCGGACGAGAGGATCACACCAAGGAGGGTTGCTCCGTGAGGAAGTTGACTCTATAGAACACATTTAATACTGAGAATCGGATCATAGAGTCGCAAAGACGACTTACTTGCATTTCCCATGCAGCATTCCCACTCATCCACTCGCCATACACCCGAACGAGTCGCTCCGCAGTTCGGTAGACACGACGAGGAACGAGGGTGAGCTTATCATGGAACAACGGATGATTAAACAAAGCCTCCAAGCATTCAACCGGGTCGCGGTAAAATAATTTAATTGGTGACTTCGTTGGTACCTTGGTTGAAAGGGTACGACATCGCCATTCGGGTCCCCTAGGAAGAAGTTCAACGAGTCCGCGCAACTGTTGTGCCGTTCGAAAAGAGAGGGGGAGGGTCTTCGCCTGAAAAAACCTTCGTCACAGGTGTTGGAAGACGAGTGATTGAAAAGCTTACCAGCTCAAGGGATAGAAGACTGTCGATAGCGGCCATGCTTAGGCCGGATCGCGTCAACCAAAGGCCGAACTCCCAGTCCGCGCGGGACGCGAACGGGTAATACAGGTTGGCGCGACGCTCATGTGAGAACCGGTCCCGGTCGAAACGATCTAGGAATGAATTCTGTTGCTGTGCGAAGATAGCAGCAGCGCCAGGAAATTCCTCAACCGTACCTCTGTCTGGTTGAGGCTCAGTTCGGTCGTCCATTTCGTCGTCGATGTCCATTTCGGTGTTCAGCGGAGGTGACTTCGGGCCCTGCTGACTGTTTTTTTCCTCAGATGCTTGCTCGAGAAGCTCGCCGATTTGGATGAGATCGTCGACCCAACCAAAGCAGCGTGAAGCAGGTTGGTTCATGTGTCGCAAGACCGCATTGTCAGAAGGGAGGACCTTGCTGCAACTGGGGCAACGAGGCATGTCCGAGTTGCGTGTGAACGAAGTTATACAACTTCACATCGAGTGTACTGACCCTGTACTATACTTAAGCGTCTCAGTTGCCATGTCCTCGTGCCAGTCCCCTTCTTCGATCCCTTCTTCTTCCCCCTCATCGACACCGTCTCCAGATCGTAACCTTGCTGTTACTCGAGTTTTTCTTACGTCCGGTTTTGCAGGTGCTTCCTCGGTTCCCGGTGCAAGTTGCACTCCTCAACATGGAGGTGCACATGGTTTGCAAGCCGGCACGAAATCCGTTTCGGTTGATGAAGATCCACCTCCGGAAGATGCTCTTGGACCCTTGGTGAGTGCAGTAAGGAGCCATGGTCATTTTCCTGATCGTATTGTAGTCCACAAGCTATCTAAGTGAACCTTCTGCTCCGTACCTACACTTGGAGGTTGCCCGCGCAAGGCGAGCAGTTTTGCGGGCACAGATGAGCCTTGCCACTTGTGAGGTTCTGGAGCACATATCACGCAAGAAGCTCAGTCGTCTGAAGGCTCAGCACTTCAAGAAAGCCATTGAGCTGGCTAACTCCCATGTCGGGCAATGGTGTGACACCATTCGTCACTCGGGGCGACCTCCCTATTCTCCGAATGGCTTTATACGACGATATCGACGGCGGCGGAACCGTCACACTGGTAGGGCACTTAGTTTACTTGTGGCAATATACATTCATACTATGAAAGTTTCAGGTCACACTGCTGTCAATGAAGCAAGTGATGATGAATTTTTTGTGGATCTCCAGTAGAACGTTCGCTTCGCAACTCTGCTGTACTTGACCTATATAGTGTGCTATCGTACTATATATGGTTCTGAACTTGTATGAGATTTGCTGTGATTGAGTTAACTTAGTACTTTCCACGGGTTGCTCATCGTTACAACGCACGTTGGTCCCGACGATTCCCGAGATGTTTCGGGTTTCGTGATTAAGTTTCGCGATGGAATGGCGTGCTGACGAAGGAGATATGCATGGGGTTCCGTGCGCGTACCTGTACCCGTACCCGTAGACACCGTACCTCTATGGTTACGGTACTGACTAATTGTGACCGAAAAGTCGGGTTGACTGATGACAGGGTGGATGATCTGGTGAACACGCCCGAGCCTCGGGGTATCTCTTGAAGTATCCAGAACTGTTGACCGAGCGATGACTCGGAGTTGCTCTCAGCTTTACGTTTCGTCTGGCAGGTCCCCTTTCAAGGAATACCGGGAAAAGATGCTCGATAGATCGCAGTCTCTGAGTTCTCGAGGGGATACTCACTCAAGCATTTATGTACGAAGGATGTAGGACGCGAACGAGGTTCGACAAGTCATGACACGACGAACATAGCGTCGTCGTCGTTTGTTTTTGTCGCGTGGTGGCACGAGGTTGTACCGTTGTCATGTCAAGGACGAGGTCTGAGGCGGGGTGGGAGTGGTGTGGTCATAGTGGACACGTTACTGTGTCGCGGTGCTGCCATCTTAGGAGCACACCGACGTGCTGTTGCGAGCGCGTCGCCGTCGTCCATGGGTGTCACGTCGTGGTTGCAGTACGACATTGCACTGCATCGTTGCGAGGACGAGGTCTAGAGCGATGCGAGGGAGAATCATCGATTCCCACACCTTCGACCGCACAACCGCCAGCGTGATCAGCCCAGGATGAATGCGACACCCCTCCACCGATTAATTACGTCGCTATCGTCAAGGACGCTGAAACAGGCACAAAAGGTCAACCTGCTGATCTGCAGAGGGGGAAGGGTAGCGCTGACTTTGACGACGAATGAGGACGGAGAAGCAACGGGTTAGTCAAAAAAAATCCACACAAAAACGCCGCAACGACTTCCACCTTTTCATACCGCCCTAGATTCTTGGACGTCTTCTTCGAACGAATCTACTTGAGTGTGTTACCGAAGTATTGTTGGATCATGTCCGAAGACCTTCGATTTGTTGCGACGGGTGCAGGTACGAAGCTGAAGACGAGAGAGAGGTGATGGTGTGTCGATGAAGGACGTGATGAGTTCCACGAGTGAGACGATGAATGTTGCGGTGACCTGTGACGATGTCGCAAAATCTTCTGCGTCGACAACAATGGAGAGAAGACATACGCACAGGCAAGTGCCTCGCGTCATTGAAATGACGGGATTATCCCTCCGATACACCGACACGGCGACATACCTCACGAGCTGCTCGCCGCGCTGTTCTGTGAGGTCGAAGATCGGCTTCGAGTCCTCGCCGTACTTGTCCGTCAACACGTCGTTCAAGTTGCCACGCTCGATGTGCTGGTCCACAGTCACGTGTTCCCCGGAAGCTTTCTTGAGGTCAAGCCACTGCCATTGGCCAGAGTAAACTCCATTTTGTTGGCAGGGAACTAGACATCGTCTCTCAGCATATGCAAGAGCTCGCTAAGCTCATGCGCCTTGAAGGTTCGAAATCGAGTGTATCTGGAGTCTCGGAGCAGCTGAAGAAGAACGAGTATGTAGTAGGTTCACTTTGTTTGTCACGGCGGCGTCCCAAACGTGAAAAAACACTGGCCCATCTGCGTTCGGCTTGTGCCGCGACATCGTGGTCCGTTTATTTTATCTAAGATCGTTCGGAACACATTGCTGGAGCACCCGGAATTTGCCTAGTACCTCTCTGCGGGCCAGACCACGGTTGGATACAGTCCAGACGAGATGATCCATCTAGCGTCAGCGATGCAGTTTGTAGAGTTCCGATCTGTGATTGGGACAATGTGGGGCGGTGGACGACGCACAAGCAAACAAGATCACGGCCAAGTTTTACAAGAATACGCTGGATGGATGTATACTAGTCGACTAGATCACACTCGAGCGGCGTCGGCGCTGTAGAGGAAGATGGACTCATTGGCTGATAGTGTTCCGCTCGATCAGCGGATTCTGTTATGTACATATCGGTGCCTAGTGCACATCGGACTGTGTCTAGTTGCCAGTGTATGTAGGTGAGACTTGCACACCTGATGACCATCACGCAAGCCAATGAATACTACCTTCACCAATTCAGTTTACTTGGATCGCATCGCGGGCGTACACTACTTCCACCGATGCACATTGACCCGCTGATGAAGGGGATATTCAGTCACTGCACTTTACAACTATCTCTCGAGCCAGCGTGCGCCGCTATCTATCTATGTGATACGAATTTCCCGGCAGTTAAGATGATTGACTTGCAATCTCGATGTGTTCACTTGAAGGTATTCTGGATCGCGCGCTACCGTGACACCGAGCAGTAGCATACTGCACAGTCTCCGCTTAATCCTATCAACAATCGTCTCTTGCTTCACCTTGGTCCCCTGATCCGTCGCGTGCACCTTGACCTTTTTGCCATCCACGAATTCCCACTTTTTCTCCTTGACGACGATGAGGGCTTGCTCGAGCTCGTCGCCACCAAGCAATATGTCGAACGGAGCTTCGTCTTTTTTTCGCCGCTGCAAATTGCGCTGGCAGCTTCGGCTTGTGTTTGGCGAGGAAGTCTAGTAGGGTTTGACATCAATGAGCGATTCCGTCCGTCCGTTCCAAGCCAGAAACAAAGAGCACAACCCACGTTGATCCCGGCCCATGTTCCCACTTGCAACCCATTCCCCACCCCGATCACCCGTCCCCCTTTCAATCCATTTGGGCCATGACCAGAGTGAATATTCGATCCAGCCCGATTTCCACACTGATGCACGAACAATGCACCTTTTCTCCCTCTCACGCCCCAGCGGTCTTCTTCTTCCACAGGATCTTCCGGCGCCTCGGACGACAACATCAGCGCGACAGTTGTGATGGAAATCGGGAGGGGCCGAGGCGTTCACGGTAGCTTCATATACGATGTCAATGTAGTAATCTAGCCCGCGAGAAAGCGACTTCTGGAATGAAAGCTATCGACTCGTGAGAACGACCGCGCAGGATCCGGAGGGGGAGGCACTAGCCTCGACACGTTTTATCGAGGACGGTGTACGCCCCGAGGAGCGTGAACGAGAAATCCATCACGAGGATGCTGTCTTTGGCACTCGGGTCGGACGTCAGTTCTTCTTCGCCGGCTTTTGATCGATCTAGTGGGGAAGGCCCTCCTGTTATGGTTGTCGGTTGTTCAAAGCTGCTCTGAGAGTCGATGCAGTGCTCCATTTTAATGGAGGAACGAACTCACCTTTGAGCTTGACGTAATTTCCAATCCTGTAAGCATCTCCAGGCTCATGATCAGCCCTTTGTCGTCAGTCATCTCTTTCTTGACATTTGCACAAGGTAGCTAGCATGCGCAAAAAATTAAGTAGAACTGAACGTACTGTACATAGACTGTCGGGCAGCACGATTGACAGTTCGATTGATGCGCGATGCAAGATCACCATGTAACTAGCTTCTTGATCGTAAAGTCGCCCGTCCAAGGCGTGATTGTCGTACACAGCAAATTAACGATCTCGGCGTCCGGGATCATCGAATTCAATGAGCCAACGTTGTCCAAATCCTAACAAGTGGGCAGTCAGTGCTTCAGAGCCCGGATGGAACCAGGTGATACGAGAAAATGGGCGGGGGCAAGACGTACCGCCAACATATACTCCCTCGTCTGTCCCTTTAACATGACAGGATTATCCCTCTGAAACCCTAGTACTGTCCTGACCTGCCATATTTTTCCTTGCACTGTTGCACCCGATATGGCGACATACCTCACGAGCGGATGGTTCATGTGGTCGTACTTGAGCGCGAGCTGCTCGCCGCGGCGCTGGTCTATGAGGCCAAGTCCTCGCCGTACTTGTTCGTCAGCAGAATCCTTGCGCTCGATTTGCCCACACCAGAACGACTCAGCTGGTCCACAGTCGCGCGTGCGCCAGAAGGAGATGAATGATAGAGAAAAGACGAGCGATGTAGTGTATATTGGGGTTCACGAGATCAGTCCGCGAAAAAGTAAACAATGACACACCGTGACGCTAAGTACTGTGGCGAATTCGAAGCGAGGTAGACTAGTACTGGTGACCAGCCCGTCCAAAAGAGGCAATGCTGAGGGGAAGCAAGCCGTGATAGACGTCGCGGTCGAGCGAATAAGAATAAACGGCAAATAGTGGTCGGGCGAATATGACTACGTACGCGAGAAGTCTCTGGGACTGACGATGATCCGGGTCAGAAACGGGATTATCAGTGCGTCAGTTACAACCCGAGTCGGGGACTTGGCGTGGCAACGCCGTTACGATCTAGAAGCGAGGCACGGTTTCAGCCTTGCCTTCTAATATGGCCGAAGCGCGGCCTATGATAGTCATCATATCTTCGGTACGTTCCTCAACAGCGAAAAGTTTATGGTCATGTCTCTGTTCATTCCTCGAATTGATGTAAATCATGTAATAAAACCCCCGATGAGTCGACAAAGCAAGCAACACATATTTTCCGTACTCGTGCTGCAAAACAGTAGGTATACTATCACAAGGAGAAATATCTTCTGCGGATTCACACGAAACATAATACAACAATATTTCAGACAACAAACCATAACGTCCATAACCAATGATTGAATGATCCCGAGAAAGCGGGAGATGAAATGCTCGACTAGAGCGCCACAGGTCTTAGCATGCGAACGCGCAGTCAACGCCGTACTTGCATGAGGCCATGAACAATCTCGAATACAATCACTGTCAATCAGCCACACGTTCGAACGACAACTTGAAGGTGTGGTGACAGTTGCGAGCAAGAACACGACCGCTGCCACGTGACCTAACTCGCGGGTAAGTACGGTGTGTGGTGTGCTGCATGTGCGTTGTACTTGTGAGGCTTGTATTGAAAACACACGACACTCAGTCACTCAGTGGGAGATCTCACGCGCACGATTCAAGTTGGCCTTTCAACGGACGTTACAAAATTATGTAATATTTTATTTCCTTTATCGTGTTATTTGTTCGTGTGATAAATCACGTTGCGTAAGCAAGGTCATTACCGCCTGTAGGGATTCTGTGCGAAACGTCCATAGTAGTAGATAATTTACGTAATTTTCTTCGCTATCTCCTAAAATTATGAATTTTTGTTGGGTCGACTCGGGTCTCGCCGAAATCCTTCTCATTATCAATATACTATACAAGTGACCACGTCGACATTCTTGGATCTATTACAGCGTTGAACGAAATTGTTCTCAAAGTTGCTCCTGGTGTGGGCCACGAGATCGAGGAGAGTTTCGTCTCCCACATACGAGAGTATGTCCAGCAAATAAACTGGGATTAAGTCGATGTCATTAGTGCATACGATCTACGTTGTACTCGAATTCATGGGTTCGATGAAGAAGGAGTAAATGAGCATAGGATTGAAGATGACGTTATTCTTCTACATAATATTACCTTGCTTGCAAGGTCACAGGAAACGTTTTAAGATGGCGTCCCAAATCCCAAACACTTTTTCCCCGACTCCCACGAAGTGGAGGAGGGTTTGTAATTGCAGCAAATGGCACTATGTACCTCCAAGCAAACGGACCCATTATGCACGCCGAGCCAGTTAAGTCAACTACTGGCCGATAGTTTACGGCAACAAGGATATGATCAGACCACCTGCGTGCCGAAACTTTCTCAAGGCACCCTCCGTATCTTGACCTTTACATATCTCCATCGCAAAATCAAGATGTTCTTTTCCGCATCCAAATCAGTCCTACTACCCATCATCTTCACCCCGACCATTATTCTCATGAACTACTACAATGCATCCGCCATATTCTTCGCCTACCCGTTATTGACGTGTCTGAAAAGAGGATGATTCAATCCTTTGGCGGTCCGTAATTGCCTCGGACGCAACGGTACTACAATCGTCGGACAAGACTTGACAGCATTCTTTTTTCTGTAATAGTGGGTGCGATTTAGCGATTCCCCGACTCCCACGATAGTGGGGAGGGTTTTGTCGGGCGTGCCGACGCCGTGCGCGATATAGGCAAGTCATGTCACAGCAATGGTCCTCATGACTCACTCACCCTCACCCTCAACGTTGACGACGACGACACGCATGCGCACACAGCACACTCGGCGCTACCTCACCACCACGTCGACGACAAAACAAATACCCATCGGCTGAATAAATATTGGGACAAGGAGATTTTTTTTGCGCTTTACTGTGGTTCTACTACGTAATACTTGTTACTTACAAAGTTCTTGTCTTCAACCGCTC
>JBBPOM010001500.1:0-10328 GCA_038091455.1 Leccinum uliginosum | reverse complement strand
ATATTACGTTGGGAAGAAAGTGCCTTTAGAAGTCCATTATTACAAGCACATGGTGCCGCCGTACCACCGGCGACGCACCAGGCTCAAGGCGCACCTCCTCCATAAGGATCTAGTAGGAATCAGTACCGCCCAAAAAACAGCCAGCAGGCATAAAATCTTGGCCTAGGCTGCTTACGGTACGGGTTTGCCATCTTTCCGAACAACGTTTCCCCAAAGTTTCGTCTTCTAACGATGTTCGTTCGTCTTATGCCCGTTTTGATCGTACTGTTCGCCACGGTCGGCGCCTTCGCTGCAGCCAGCGACGTCTGCAATCCCATGTGCTGCATGGTTTACACTCCAACTGTAAGTAGTCGAGTCGTTATCCAGAGTCGTTGTTAAATGATCCACTAATCATCGTGAACCGATAATGAGGATGACCCAATGAAATTCAATGGAACCAAATGCGCTCTTGTGCACAAAGGAGGAGTGTGCATGGCCGGGCAGTGGTGCTGCTCCGAAATCAAAGTGAGTAGATCGATTGCGCTAGCTTGCATGCCCTCGACGACTCGACCATCTGACTCGCGGGAAATGTGCAGCTTGACCCCACTGGCATGGTCTATACGGCGACTGGGTGCAATTTTGCTACCACTTAGTCAAGGCGGGAGAGTTCCGGCGCGACGGAGGTCGCCACAATATAATTTTACTTCGCCGCTTTGAACTCGAGTCGATGGAATGAATGGGGATTGGTTTTTCCAAGTACATCAGCAGCATGGCATGATTTCGGTGATGTGACTGTGTGATTTAGTGGCCAAGTGCGCGCGATGTACACTCGGACACTATTGAAAAAAGCATCTATTGAAGGTAAAGTAAGCGTACAAGATCTTTTATCCTGTCTCATGTGCATGCTATAATTTATGTAGATATTATGGCGTGAGGTATGCACATAATTCTGCATGATCGTCTTTTGGGATCCAGCACTTCGTCCGTTGATGTATACCTGTTCACTACCAAACCATTCTCCTACTTTTGGTGTCTGAGTGGCGAGTGCAGTACTTGTTTCTCTACACCCACTCGTTCGGTCTCCGTCAAAAACCGACCAACAGCTCATGCGGTGATCTTAGCATAATTGTTGTACGTGAAAACACCTCGCCAAGTGTCATGGGTGTGGGTAACCCGCGCGGGTATGGCACCTGTACCCGCAGTGCAGATTTGCATACCCATCGGAACTGACGGAGTAGCCAAAGCGGACAGGTGATCGAACTATTAGTATCTCGAACGTCGAACTCGATTGAGTAGAGTGTGATGGAACCCGTGAGCCAGACCACACCATCATGAATGGAACTCACCATGTCGGAAGACAGGCTGCGACAGGTTACAACAGGGTATTGTACAATGATTGAACTCTTCCCCGAGATTCTACAACGTGCTCCTCACTTGCACTCCAGACCCGTCGGATAGTAGAGGCATCGCATCCAGCGCCTGCTCAAAGTCTGCAATGATATCCTTAATGTGTTCGATTCCAACTGAAACCTGCCATCGTGTGAGCCACCTTCCCAACCATCACGCTGGTTCAATACGCACCCGAATCAGATCCGGCGTAACGCCGGCAGACAGTCTCTCTCCCTCGCTCAGCTGTGCGTGCGTCGTCGTCCATGGATGGATCACGAGCGTCTTGGCGTCGCCCACGTTGGCGAGATTGCTTGCAAGTTGGAGAGCGTCCACCACCTTGCTCGCGATGCCGTGGTCTCCCTTGACACCGAAGCACAACATACCACCGTATGCGTTGGGTCGAAGCAGTCGCTTGGCCCGCTCGTGGTATGGGTGGCTCTCGAGACCGAGGTATGACACCCATGCAACTTTGGGGTGCTTTTCGAGCCAGCTAAGATGTCCGAGTAAGCTGAAACGCCAGAATAGAAGACAAGAGACAGGATGGCGTACATCGCTAGCGCGAGCGCGTTCTCGCTATGCCTCTGGCCACGTAAACTGAGCGTCTCGAGACCCTGAAGAAGGAGGAAGGCCCCAAAGGGATTTAACGCGGGTCCGACATCGCGCAACAGTTCCACGCGAAGCTTCACAGAAAATGCAGTGGACCCAAACGCTTCACTAAATATCAGTCCGTGGTAACCCTCCGAAGGGCTAGTGAACGAAGGGAATTTGCCACGAGTCCAGTCAAACTTGCCTATGACATGGATCAGTCAGGTTGATGATGGTCAAGGAATATACATGCCAGAGTCAATGACGACACCAGCGATCGTAGTTCCGTGGCCTCCTATCCATTTCGTCGCACTGTGCACTACAGGAACATCATTGGAACGGAGATATGCATATGGTTGATTGACTGACCGACGATGTCCGCACCGAGTGAGATTGGTTGGATGAGGTATCCTCCCATTCCAAAAGTATTGTCCACGATCAGCGGTATGCCGTGATCGTGTGCAATCTGATGACATGGTAGAGGTTAGTTTCAATTCACGGAGACTCCTCCTGTATGCTTTGCGTACCTTTGCGAGCTCTTGGATCGAGGCGACGTTGTACTTGGGGTTACCGATGCTCTCGACGTAGATCGCCTTCGTCTTGTCGTCGATGGCTGCTTCAAAATCCTTGGGGTCGTCTCCGTTGACGAACTTGACGCCGATACCATATTTCTTGAATGTCACTGTAAAATATTGTAGACGACACGTCTCTGGATAGGCGGACCGACCGAACCTTTGAATTGATTGTATGTCTGGCGCGGGAACCAGTCAGAGGGGGACGAATCAAAGCAGACGAAATAGAATCCGTACCCCGCCGTAGAGATAAGACCTATCGATACACAGACCCTGAGAGAGGAATGACCAAGAGACGTAAGGAAGACGTACGTCGACACGATGTTATCTCCCAAATTCGCAATGGTGGAGATAGCGAGGAACTGCGCCGATTGGCCAGACGCTGTCGCCACTGCAGCCAACCCGCCCTCGAGCGCAGCGATACGATTCTCAAAAACTTCCTGGATGACAAAGACGGAGAGACATGTCACGGAACACTGGATGGTTGCAGGGTAATGAACGTAGACGCACGACGGTAGGGTTTCCGATGCGTGAATAGGCGTATCCAACCGTCCTGGGAAAAAGGAAACAATCATTAGCCTCGCTCGAACTCGTTGCTTTGTGGTGCAGATATAGTAGCAAGGCTGGGGTCGAGTCGATGCTCGCGCAGATAGACGCACTTTAAACTAATGATATCGGCCGCATGCTGCCAATGGACGTGGTCTCAGCATGGCATAGACGAATGAACTCGGAAGGTGCTCACCGCGGAATCGTTGAAGACGAAGCTGGTCGTTGCATAGATGGGGGCTGCGCGGGCTTTGGTGGTGGGATCGGGCACTTGGCCCGCGTGGAGCTGCAAAGTCTCGAATTCGAGTGGTCTGGCAGGACTTGCAAAGTTCAACGTAAGAGGCACAGTATGATGTTGATCACTGGTTGATCACAAGCAGTTCTGGGTATGGCTCACCTATTTGGATCGGACATCGCGACTCACGTAGGACGTTTGGGTAAAAGGCCAAGATAAAGCAAAAGTCACGTGTATATAAACGCGAAGTCGAACGAGGGGGATCCCGAGTTCTAGAACTGCACGTAATCGCGGCATCAAGGAGAGATGTCAGGGATTTTGATGCTTGAAGCCTTCGGACATTATGTGTTGGTCGTGCTTGAATAGTGGATTGCAGTAGTTACTTGGGGAAGCACCGTCTGGCGACGGCAGAAACCTTGCTTGTAATGCGCAAGATCAGAATCCAAATATTCAAAGATGAAACTCAGGGTTACCGCTATTAGCCCAACTCAAGCTTTACTGTATGTAATTAGATTCTCATCACTTTCGTGACACGGTAAGGAGAATACACTGGCGAGTTTGCCCAAGCTGTGCGAGAACAAGCAAATAAAGGGTTGAACGTGCGCGTTCACGTTCATTTTCGGTCATGTCTGACGTTCGCAAATTCGACCGAATCGAACCGATGCATCACTAGCGCCGGCGGTGACGGTGACGGTGTAGGAGGGATGATGACGATTTTTGTGTCGGCGGAACTCGAGCTTGAGATCTTGAGAGATGAACTGAAGTGCTTGTATGATCAGGAAGGATTGTGGTATGTACTCTTCAAGGTCCCGGTCAAGTATGCATGGATGACATGCCAATCGGACTCACAAAACGACCAGCATTCTCTCCATAGACCGGTAAGATGTAGCTTGAAAGAAGGCACCGCGAATGCCAAACACATCTTCCTCTTCGACCTCCTCGCCCTCACCTCGCACAACGGCGTCCCTTCGGTGAAGAGGGTCATGTGGGAACTGCCGCAACGACTGTCTCGAGATCGCCACCACGTATGGCGTCAGACTTCAGGGCGTGCTCGACCTCCCACTCGCAGAGATCCAGTCGCACATCGCGCGTCGCGTTGCAGGCGGTCGGCGTTTGTCGTTGCCCCTCGCCAATCAGAACCCGGACTTGTTCACGGGTGTGCTTAGTCTACACCGTAGGCATGGACGGGTGTCTCCACGAGGCGCGTCTGCCATTGACCACAGGTCAACACCGTGAGTATTGTCTCGGTTCGCTTTGTTTCCCCCATCCCTTCCCCCCCTTTCCCGCGCGCTTCGCGCTCGTACTCACGCCCAGGGCCTGTTTTCCGTTTCGTAGCACAGGTGGTTGGGATGGCACACGGCAAACGGTTCGACGATACGGCTCGTTCGCCCACTCGTACCACAGCTCCTCCAATACGCCGCACACGATATCGAAATGATTGGTGCGCTCTACGAGCACTTCAAGCCCCGATCCTGGATGACGCCCACCAACGAGGACGTGCTGGTCGACTAGAGCATGCGGTATGCGTACTCGCTCTTTCATCAGGCCGCGTCGTGGATATGACCACCTGTTCGGGTCGTGCTCGGTCCTCCCGCTTGACATCCTGCGCGAGCCGCATGGATTGACCGTGCCATGCATGGGCCCAACCGAATGCAGTCGCTTCATTGTTTCACAACTGACTGACGCGGCAGGAAGATTGTCGCGCGGATTCCAGCTACTCTTGTGATCAGTGGGCATGTCGATTTGCTCTGCTCGGAACCTTTCAAGTTCTTCGGAACGCCCTCTTAGTCATCGCACGCTTAATGTCGATGGCGACAATTCGATTCTTATGTAAGAATGTCGACCGAACTTGTGCGTTACGAAGGGTTCTTTTTCAAACAACCAACTTCAAATCGAAGCTCGAAAAGTCTTGAAGTTCAATCTGCAAGTGGCTACAATGTTATTACCGCTCGACTTCTCTTTCGTGGGTTGCTCGTCATCTCCGTTCCTTTTTCTTCGACCAAAACGTGGTATAGACTGAACTTTTGCCCGGGTTATAACTCGGCTAGTACGATATAACTTAACAAACGTAATGAGCCGTCAGCGCCGGGATCCGACAGGATCCGACGTATTAGTACGCCCCCAGAAACAGCTAGCACGCATAAACACCATAAAAATTCTTGATTCATTGAAAAAGGACTCACCAGCCCATCTTTCCGAACAACGTTTCACAATCAGTCACTCGAATCGTCTTCTAACGATGTTCGTTCGTTTTACGCCGGGTTTGATCGCACTTTTCGCCACGGTCGGCGCCTTCGCTGCATCTTTAGCCAGCAACAGCTGCACTGGCACTTCCGTATGCTGTTTGGGTTTTACCGCAAAGGTGAGTTGTTAAGTTGCCGTCCGTCGTTGAAAAATCCACTGATCATTGTGGACCAATAATCAGGCAAACGCTAGTGGATACCAATGCGTTATTGAGCTTTCAAATGGAGAGTGCTATGCAACAGAGTGGTGCTGCTCCGAAGTCAAAGTGAGTAGATCAATCTGATTATCGCGCCAGCTTGCCTGCTTTTCAATGATACGACCAGTCTCACTCGCATGAAATATACAGACTAACTCCAATGGTATCGTCACTTCGGCGACAGGGTGTAACCTTGAGTGAAGTCCTCGGCAATACTATGAGGTTGCGCAAGGGTGTTTTACTTAACCGTTTTGAACGAGAGTTGCTGGAATGAATTCAAATGGGTTTTCCTATGTGACCAGAATGAAACATTTGCCTAAGATTTGAGCCTGTAATTGATCAATTTATCATGTAAAGCCTGAGACAAAATAAGTCTGTTAGAAAAATGCTGCCACAGTGAGTTTGAGCTCCATACAGACAGTACCGTATAGTATGACAAGATTCTTATGTAAGAAGTTAATGTTTGAACATTAATATTGACCGCCGAGCGCTCAGGGAAGCTGAAGACAGTGCGTTCGTAACAAATTGAGGTCCTTCTAAACAGCCAAGCCTTAGCTCTCGAAGTTCGAATCTGCACCGGCTTCAAGTTGTAGTGACGTTACCGCTTGACTTCTCTGTCGTGGGTTACTCGTCGTCTCCCATTCTTTTTCGCTGACTAAAAACGAGGTAGACTGAACTTTTGCCGGGTTTTAACTCGGCTGCCCAACTTTGTTCGTAATGAGCCGTAAATGGGCTGGCTCAGCTGGCAGGCAAAAGAACACCATAAAAAAAAGGGCTCACCGACGGTCCATCTAAGTTACCATCTCTTAGGACAACGTTTTCGAAACTGTTCTCGAATTGTCTTCTAATGCTCGTTCGTTTCACGCCGGTTTTGATCGCACTGTTTGCCACGGTCGGCGCCTTCGCTGCACCTGCAGCCAGCAACGACTGCACTCAATTGTGCTGCTTGGGTTATTCCCCAACTAGTGTAAGTGGTTCAGTCACTGTCCGTCGTAATTGAAGGATCCACTGATCATAGTGGACCAATAACAGGTTACCGGTGACTATCGTGCATTCGAATGCGCTGTTGCGCCCCCAGACGGTGCTTGCTTTGCAATGAAGTGGTGCTGTTCCGATGTCACCGTGAGTAGATCGGTCCCGCCAGTTTGCCTGCCCTTCAATGAGACGATCTGTCTCACTCGCGTGAAATATACAGGTTGACTCCAATGGCATAGTCACTGCGGCGACAGGATGCCCTCCCCCTCCCCCTCCCCCTCCTCCTCCAGTAGGCGGGTCCTGAAGTGCTCGACAATAGAAGTCGCGCAAGGGAATGTTTTGAACCCGGTGTTGGTTGCAATAAACCCGTTTGCTACTGTCACCCGTTTTGCGGAAACGCCATCCCTTCATGTTCATGACTGACGACATCAACACTGGCGCACTACGCTCTCCGAGTCCTATCCGCTCGTCTCCATAATTTGCAAGAGTAAGAAGCCATATAGTCTGAGAGCACTCAGAGTCGGCACCGCTTTACAAAATGTACAGCCGTGTCACCGCTCATGAGTAAAGTTCTAAGTTACGAGTCTTACGATGTCGTCAGTGTGTTGCAACGCATGCTGCCCAGCCTGCCCTCTGTTCACTGACGGGACACGTCGATTACATCGCTTGCAAATCGATCCCAACCACTTATTATAGGCCTTCTCGTCTCATCCTGCACGACCTTAAGAACAAAGCATTACAATATTAGCCAACATCAAACAGCAGCTACGCTCCCTGATTTAAAGTATTACGTTTTGATGCACGTGTTTTTGTCAAGACCATCCTCCAATGGCCGAGAATTGTTCTGATTGACCAGTCCGCTCACCACATCTCTGGAACAAATATCGAAGTGCGTTGAACCTCGGTTTGTCGTTCTTGAACAAACTACCTTTGGGTCTCTTGGAGACACAGTCAATATCTCGATTCTCGAGCGCCCTTGTGCGGGGAGACTCATTTCATCTCAGACTTTACCGGCGGAAACTCGAGGCAAACATTCTGCTGATCATCTCACTCGAGTTCAAAGCAACAAAGTAAAATTCCCTGGCGCGACCTCTACCTATCTCCGAGCACTTCAGATCCCGCCTGATTGATCAGGTGGATTGCACCCGGTCGCCGACCAGACCGTGCCAGTGGGGTCAATCTGCGTATTTGCCGCAATTCAGATACGGTCGGATGGAAAGGCAGGCGCTCCGAAGCGGTCTACTCACTTTGGTTCCGGTGCAGCACCAGTGAGGGGCATAGCATACTCCTCCTGTAGGCACGGGAAAGCAGTTGGATCCAGTGTAGTCACCGTTACCCTGATTATCAGTCCACAACGTTCAGTGTATACTTCAACAACAGCGAACGGCGACTCAACCACTTACAGTTGGGCTAAAAAGCGCACAGCACGTGGGAATCTTGCAGTCGTCGTTGGCTGCAGCCAAGGCGCCGACCGTGGCGAACAGTGCGATCAAAACCGGCGTAAGACGAACGAACATCGTTAGAGTTGAGGAAACGTTGTTCGGAAAATGGCAAACCCGGTGAGCAGATTTTATGGTGCCTTTTTCCTTGCTTTTGGGGCGGTATACTAAAGGTTAGGTTAGGTTGGTCAGTCAGATCTTCTGATCGCGTTGGAGCCGAGTAACATATCACTTCATAGTTGGCAGCCGAATAATATCCACTGGCAGGCCAAAGTTCAGCGGAAGACACGGAGTTCGTAGTCGCATGTTACTTACCACTCTTTGGGTACCTCACTGGCAGGCTGCAAGTTACATTACGAAGGACACCAGACACCAGCGGCGATTCAGATTAGCGGAATTCCACCATCCTGGATATTAAGTGCATGGCCGCCGCATCGACACTACAACACAATTACGTTATTCGAAGAGCTTTGCGAATACTTACGCGATCCTTCAACAGAACAACTGTACGGCACTTTCCCATTAATATATTGCTCGAACTTACTATCAGCAGGATGTAGCCGAGTTATAACTCGGCAAAATCGCCCCGAAACAGCTAGCAGGCAAAAGGACACAATAAAATAGATTTTCAGAGGCTGCTCGCCGCCAATCTGCCGCACCTTTCAGAAAAGTGTTCCAAACCAGCTCTTCGTCTTCTAACGATGTTCATCCGTCTTACGCCGGTCTTGATTGCACTGTTCGCCACGGTCGGCGCCTTCGCTGCAACCAGTGATGTCTGCATTCCCACGTGCTGCACGCTTTACACCACAACTGTAAGTGGTTGAGTCGCCGTCCGTCGTCATTGAAGAATCCACTGATCATTGTGGACCGATAATCAGAATGATCCAGCTATCTTCAATGGACACAAATGCTCTCCCGTGCCTAAAGGAGGAATTTGCATTGCCGGGCAGTGGTGCTGCGCCCAATTGACAGTGAGTACATCGATCGAGTCTGCCGGCCTGCCCTTCAATAGGACCATCTGACTCACGGGAAATGTACAGCTTGACTCCACTGGCATGGTCTATGAGGCGACTGGGTGCTATTCAGGTATTTAGTCAGGAGAGAGTTGGTGATGGAGGTCCGCCCAAGGGAATTTTACTTCGTCACTTTGAACTCGAGTCGATGAAATGAATGGAATGGAAATCCAATGGTTTTTCCACATCAACAGAACATTTGCCCCAAATTTGAGCTGGCAAAGCCTGAGATGCAACGTGTTTGCTTGTACAAGCCGTACACGGCTGCCAGAGACATTGATCACGTCTGCAAAGATGGCGACGTTTCGCGAGTTCAAGGATCAACGTACAACATGCACAAACCAAGTTTCAGTGCACTTCGATTTGGTCTGTGGCACCATTTCTGACCAACTCGAGGGGGCACAACCACAATCAAAGTGACCGTTTCAAAAGCTTGTTGAACAGGCCTGCAATTCCGCAATGCTGTCGCAATCGACAATATTTTTCCCAGTCGGTGTTTCGAGTATGTTGCTGGCTGTCCAAGCAGAACCTAGATCTGTGCGTGCAAACACGTGTCTTCATGAGGCATGTCTGTTGACGAGAAGATCGCGAGTGCATTTTGCATTCCACCTTCCCATCCTATCATCCTCCTGCCTCAAGCTTTCCCACGCTCGTTTGGCATTCGTTCGCATACCTTTTCTTCCTGTTTCATGGCATAGGTAGTCGTGATGCACAAGGCAAACGGTTCGATGGTATGGCTTGTCCGACGGGTCCCACCCCAGCTCCTCCAGTAAGCACGACATTGAAATGATCAGGGCGATGTACGAGCACTTCAAGATCCAGTCCTGAATTATCTCCGCCGACGAGAATATTCTGGCTGACCAGAGCATGCGAGACCGCCAGGAAGGTAGAATGTGTTGGTGCGTTCAAGTTTCGACATCGTGTCGTAACATGTTACCATTTTAAACAACGAGATCTCGAACCCTCGAATTGAATGTTCCATTGGCAGAATCCAACTTGCAGTCGACCCTTGATATCGGCGTTATAAAACCGGGTAGACTGGGATCTCTTTTGAAATTGACCGCTGCGCCTCGAAGGAAACAAAGAGAGGCGGGGTGAACGTGAAGCCGTTGGAGACCTCCAGAAGACGATGTTTGGTGCGCAAACGCTCGGGCT
>JBBPOM010001499.1:0-10350 GCA_038091455.1 Leccinum uliginosum | reverse complement strand
TCGCATCCATCGTGCTCTGTTGTACACTGGGTTCTCGGGCCTGTTCGTACATATCGTGCTCGGTTGTCCACTGTGTGCTCGGGCCTGCCCGTATCCCTCGGTGACATCATCGACAGGCCCGATCGTACCCATCGTGCTCGGTTGACTCTGGGTGCTCGGGCCTGCCCGTATCCCTCGGTCATACCACCGACAGGCCCGTTCGCATCCATCGTGCTCGGTTGTACACTGGGTGCTCGGGCCTGTTCGTACATATCGTGCTCGGTTGTCCACTGTGTGCTCGGGCCTGCCCGTATCCCTCGGTGACATCATCGACAGGCCCGATCGTATACATCGTGCTCAGTTGTACCATGGGTGCTCGGGCCTGCCCGTATCCCTCGGTGTCACCTCCGAGAGGCCCGTTCGTATGCATCGTGCTCGGCTGTATACTGGGTGCTCGGGCCTGCCCGTATCCCTCGGTCACACCCGACAGGCCCGTTCGCATCCATCGTGCTCGGTTGTACACTGGGTGCTCGGGCCTGTTCGTACATATCGTGCTCGGTTGTACACTGGGTGCTCGGGCCTGTTCGTACATATCGTGCTCGGTTGTCCACTGGGTGCTCGGGCCTGCCCGTATCCCTCAGTGACATCATCGACAGGCCCGATCGTATACATCGCGCTCAGTTGTACCATGGGTGCTCGGGCCTACCCGTATCCCTCGGTGTCACCTCCGAGAGGCCCGTTCGTATGCATCGTGCTCGGCTGTATACTGGGTGCTCGGGCCTGCCCGTATCCCTCGGTCACACCACCGACAGGCCCGTTCGTATCCATCGTACTCGGTTGTACCATGGGTGCTCGGGCCTGTTCGTACATATCGTGCTTGGTTGTACACTGGGTGCTCGGGCCTGCCCGTATCCCTCGGTGACACCATCGACAGGCCCGATCGTAAAGGTCGTGCTCAGTTGTCCACTGGGTGCTCGGGCCTGCCCGTATCCCTCGGTCATACCACCGACAGGCCCGTTCGCATCCATGGTGCTCGGTTGCACTCTGGGTGCTCGGGCCTGCCCGCATCACTCGGTGTCACCTCCGAGAGGCCCGTTCGTATGCATCGTGCTCGGCTGTATACTGGGTGCTCGGGCCTGCCCGTATCCCTCGGTCACACCACCGACAGGCCCGTTCGTATCCATCGTACTCGGTTGTACACTGGGTGCTCGGGCCTGTTCGTACATATCGTGCTCGGTTGACTCTGGGTACTCGGGCCTGCCCGTATCCCTCGGTGACATCATCGACAGGCCCGATCGTACCCATCGTGCTCGGTTGTACACTGGGTGCTCGGGCCTGTTCGCATCCCTTGGTAACACCATCGGCAGGCCCGGTCGTATATCTCGTGCTTGGTTGCACACTGGGTGCTCGGGCCTGCCCGTATCCCTCGCCGTCACCGGCGACAGGCCCGATCGTATCCATTGTGCTCGGTTGCACACTGGCTGCTCGGGCCTATCCCTATACCTCGGGGACACCATCGGCAGGCCCGAACGTATACCTCGTGCTCCATTACAATCTCGGCCCTCGGGCCTGTCCGTATTCTATGGTACTATTTCAGTCTCGGGCCCCCTCGTCCATGTCGCTCTATATATTCTCGGGCCCGCCTCGGGCCATACGTACATTTCGGTAATTTTGCAAGCAGGCTGTCCGTAATACTACGCGAAATGTTACCCCATGGGCTCCTCCCCTACTGCTAGTATCATCCGATTTCCTCCTACTAACGTCGGAACATAGTGCCATACGCCGTAATTGACTACTCGGAGGATAACTTTGACGCCGGAGCCGAACCATATGTTACATTTTCTCCGAGTGTGCGTACACCGTTGGATGGCATATGTATGAATTATGGTGCAGCTGGAACAATTGGTACTAGTCATACTTTCTATAATAATGTTACTTTGCCGAACTGTTGACCAATGTCGAATTCATACTCTTTCTACCAATCCGGGCCTGTCAGCCGCCGATCTGTAATTGTGTAATGTCTCATTGATGTGAAGTTCCAGGCTGTGAAGTCATGACAGGCTGGGGGGAAATTCCAGCATAGCTGGAAGTATGCTCTTCTGGTACAATTCCAGATCGACGCCGTCGAGCTGGGAGAGACGGACGAGGTTGGTGCCGACGAGGATGCGGGGTTCGCGACGTTCCGTCTCGCGTTTCTCGCGGTTGCGCGAGTGACCTTCGTGCTGGAAACGAACCCAGAGCTTGTTCATTTCTATGAAATTCGTCAGCACGAACGCGATAGAGTCTTGGAGTGCCGACGTGCGCAGTTCGGCGAGTATGGCTCTTCAGTCCATGATCTCGTCGTTGTACTACAAGCGGGACGTCAGCGATGTCGATGATGGCTCCGAGGACGAATTCGGTGAGACGCACGAGATGACGCTTCATCTGGCCGACTGAATCTTTACGGTTTCCAGGGACTCGCTGAGAAGTTTTCCTTCTTCTTCGACGGAGGTTGTGGTTGTGGTTATCGATGTGACACGTCATGGCCACCGTGTTCGCACTCCGCGCATATATGCAGCAGCCGTGCCGGGGGCGGAATTACATGCATGTTTGTGCACGCTGGGATGATGCGCTGATCAAGCTAAGACCGAGGAAGCAAAGTGGAGTCCGACTCACTCCCTGTCGCACCCTCTCTACGGTCAATTCACTCAACTCCGTTTCCCATCACACCACACACTGGCACACAGCTCGCTTTGCTGCTGGACGTGGTCGCTCATGTATCCACGTCTACTACATACACTCACTCCCTTCACCTAGAAAACTGCGCTCGACAACCGTCGTGCAACGACTGCCGTATGCTCTCGGCACAACGAGAGTATACGACGGTCGCCGTACGTCGTTACCTCCCTCGTTTGCCTTCGCGCTCGCCTTCCCAACATGACCCCTCCGTGGATGTACGCGTGCGGGCGTACCTCGCTTGCTCACTGACCCACCCGCCCTCGCCCTCGAACATCACCGTCGTTCGTGACCCTCACCCACGACACACATATACACAAGGAACGCCTGACTTCCCTCCCACGATGACAAATACAGAAACCGAGTGCACGCAAATACGTGGACACGTGGACTCTCGCGCCTCTCGCACTCGCACTCCTCATGCCCCCGTCCTCATACTTTCCAACGTCTCACGGCAGCAACACCAGGTTTTCGGAACGCCTGGTACGTGATGTCGAGGTTACAGTCGCTCCGATCAACCGATTCCTTCCCTAACCCCACTCCCAGCACGACGATCATGGACGACAAGACGGGTTCAACTTACCCGTCGTTCATCCCGACCGCCATTTAACGTTACACGGAGGTGAGCGTTCTTTCAATGGTTCGAGACATGTGGTATATAGTGGTTGCTCACAGTACAGACTCTGTGTCTCCAAGTCTATCGCTCCCATTTTTGCCGCCATCTTGGCTGCAAGCTAGTCTTTACCCGGCGTAGGTCTAAATGCTCGCGGTAATGCTTTCAGATAAGGTCGCTCCTTTCTCTTATACATGTACAACACAAATTCCAGGGGAACACAGGCATGCAATTGGTGTTCTTCATCAGATCGAATTTCCGACGAGAACAATTAGTCACGATGCGAAGAACACATGGATGCACGAGTTCCACGGCGACCATCATTGAAGAAGTAGGTCGCGCTATATAACTCGTTGTCTGCATCCACAACTAAGTGGTTCTCCTTTGCGTTGTACGCATATAGCCCTTTCACGCGATGTCGGGATGAACACCATGTCGGGTCTTTGGGCGACTGCGAACAGATGTTCACGCGGCTCTTGTCCTCGTCGCTCTCACGGACCAACTCGGGTGCCCGTCGCAGGTTCACGTTCGATGTGTTGGATGTCTTCAAGGCCGGGAATTACCCACCAGATAGGCCTCTTCATCACCTCGTACGTCCCCACGTCCTTTTTTCCGACCCGATGTCACTCCCGGTGACGCAGGCTCATCCGCCGACGAGGACGTTGAGTGGGTCAACGACCTCGTCGCCTAAAGTGTTTGCTAAATGAGCGCACTCGCTGCCTCGTTCCCAAACGCTCCCACTCATATCAACACACATACATACACTCTCGTGCCCATGATCTGAAAGACAACGGACCGTGGTTTGGGTCTGTATTCTATCGACATCCCACCAACTCGTTTCAGATATAGGAAAGCTGGCACGAACGCGGTGGACGCTACCGGGTGGGTCCTATCGTGTCTGCATATCAGTGTTGTTTGCCTGACGCTGGGATTTGTTTGCGAGTTAGTAATCCGGACTTCGCAGAGACCTTCGATGTCTTCAAGGACGATGCGCCGGCATATCCGGTCGTGCACGTAACATACCCAGCTCCGTCAATGGCTGCGATGCCGACTGTCTTACGCCCGTTCGTCCGGAAGTCGTTGGAAGTCAGTAACACAACGATTTACATCTTCAACGACAGGCTGGGTTTAACCGAGGGCACGCTCCAGCGACTGCACTCAGATGAGGAACACAGCTTCAGCTTCAGCGCAGTCCACATCCCACCGATGCCCGAACAGCCGACCGCGTCGCAGAACAAGCCAATGCTAGGCGAACAAACTGACTTTGCTTTCTTGGTGAGCCCAAATTGCTTTTGATCATTCTTCATTGGTCGACATTTCGTCAGTCCTTTTTGCAAAATCAGCTCGGCTGATGGCAGGTCATCCCTCCTGGCCAATCAGAGTGGTTTTATGACATGGTATGCTTTGTTGGAAACATCGGTTTCTGTTGGGAGATACTCACATACGAGGGATAACATCGGCGACACCCCCTCGCGGGTATCCTCAAGTCTGACATGCATCGCGTGGCGCGGGCACCCGGTGATCAAGGCGAGCACGAACTTTCTCTGTCGTGTTCTTCACTCGTCCGGGCAACTCGAGGGTGCTCCCCGCGTTCGTAGAAGACAGTTCGTTGATCGCGGACGCTGTGCGAAACAAAGAAAATTTGACGCTTCAGCGCAGCTTCAACTCCTCCGATGATTTTACCATGAAATCCCTGTTAAATACTCTCAAATTATGAATGACTCAACATTGTAGGGTAAAGCAGGACTCCTGATAAAAGCGTTAGAAATGCCTGATATAAATAACTTATTGACTGTTACTGCAAAACCTTTCGGGAGTATTTCGACCCCTGCACCCGGGCCTTCACTTCGACTAACGGAAGCATTGTGGCGGTAGAGTCCCCTGCGAGTGGGTCCAGGGGTGCCCGGAGGGCTTGTGAATAATAAGTTGAACGTTGAATATTTCATGTTGACCGGTCCGGCCCCAGCGTAGCTCTCGCTGTCACCTCTCCCTCTCTCCCTCTGCCACACGGAAGCAACGAGACGGCAACGACGTGCCACCACGACGAGACGACGACATCCCCGTCTCCATCCACATCCTGATCCTCATATAGTCGCCGTCGCCCTCATACACCGTCGCCATCACCTCTCTCTCGGAGTCCTCTGCGACACGGAAGCAACGACGGCAATGACGTGCCACGTCCCCGGATCTTTGTGCTACCACTGCGACGTGATGACAACGGACGACCTCGCCCTGATTCCCATTCCCATTCCCACTGTTCCCATCCTGATCCTCACAGTCGCCGTCGCCCTGAGTCATACACCCTCGCCACCACCTCTCCCACCTCTCCCTCGGAGTCTCCCTCTGCGACACGGAAGCAACGACGGCAATGACGTGCCACCAGCCGTTCCAATTCCTGTCCCCTGATCCTGGTGCCACCACTGCGGCGTGATGACAACGGACGACCCTCGCCCAGCTCATCCTCGTCCATATCCCCGTCCCCATCCTCGTCCGCAACCAGGTCATCACCTCCATCCCGTCAGTGTGCAGCAGCGACGACGCAACCGCGTCGTCCCCATTCCCACTGGCATCCCCATCCTTGTGTCACCACGACGCAACAGTGATGCAGCGACGATGTGCACGTCCGCATCCGCATCCCATCCGCATCTTCGTGCCACCAGAGACCACGACGTGATGACGACGATGCGTCAAGGCGACAGCAGCGACGAGCCGACAACGGCAGTCCCAATAAAAACCACACGTTAATGTCTACACGACGACGCATTCACCCCGCCCTCACCCTGCCTCGTCCAACACAACGCGACGATGACAACGCGTTGACACGATGGCTTGTCGGCGCAACGACGCCTCGTCCTACCGCACTCACCTCAACCCGCCCTCATGTTGTCCCCGCTGCCCTTGCCCTCGCCTCGTCAAATGTGTGACAGGACTGCGTGCCATCACGACACGACGACGTATCGACGCAACACCTTCACTCGTCGTTTACGCGCCATGTAACCGTCGCCCCAGACAACCAAGTTCTCGATTCAATCGGCTCCGAGTCATCTCGCGACGCAGCCGCTGCGTCACTGGCACTGAGGCCGTGTATAGTCCGCCGTTACCAAAAAAATGGTATTGGTATTCCTAGGACTTGTAACTCACTCGTTGAAATGGAATTTATATTACTTTTTGCTCGGCATTGAATGACAAATGTATAGACAATGAGCTGTAGCTTTGTGTGACGTTGATCCACGTAATTAGTCACTGGTGGTATTGGTATTATAAAAAGGAAGAATAGATTAATCCATTTGTAATTTATGTCTGTAATGCCTGTAGTGTGTGTGTACGAAGGCTTAAACTGTGCAGACTTTAGCCCAAATGATCGGAAAGAGATGGTGCACAGCCACATATCTGTGAAGACTTTACAGCCCCTGACAGTGGCATATTCCTGTCTGCCCTGTAGTCCAAAAAGGTTGGTTTGCTGATGGAGTCGTCGTCGTCAACGTCGCATTGTGGTGCCACGTTGCGTCGTTGCATCGGCGTTTGGTATGTGCCAGTGCGTGCATTAAATCCTCGCCGTCGTCGTGTCGCATCCTGCGGATGTTCTCGCGGGTGAACCCACTGGCACCACGGGTATCGGCACGGGTCAGAAAATTCAAGGCACCTGCAACGTAACCTGTACTCACTGGCACGGGCACGGTTGTCGCGTTATCGCGTCATCTCGTCGTTCGGCGTTCGCTGTCCGGGTGTATTGATGGGAGGTGTGGGGAATGCCAGGGCGCTCATGAGACAGGCAATGGCTGGTGTCCGCTGGTTTCCCAACGGCTGCTTACTGTCACGGCACAGCCAATGCAGCAGGGGCAGGCCATCACTAGCTGGAGTGCGGTGGATGAGGGAGTCGGGGGACCGTGCGACAATTTTCTGCAACCTACAGCCTGGAGTTTGACCCGTCGCCCTCATACGGGCAGCACTACCCATCGCCTCCAAAGCCTGTGTTCCCCTTTAGTGCGCTGGGTAAAAAAAGTGCAGGATTATTTGTGCATATAACCCACCATACAGAACTTGAAGAAGACAGGGAAAACCAAAAAAAAAAAAATTGCGCGTCACATCATGGGTTGTGGCTGTGACTCAGATGCATCATGCTTGGCGGTTGAAATGTCGAGTCCTGCAAACCCTGTCGTCTCTGTCTCCAACGGTGCCATTATCATTATCACCCTGCCTACTCCGACTGGAACACTCTGGTTGGCTTTGTGCCGCTCAGCCTTCAACCTTCTCAGAAGCACGCCCGCGAGCCTCAGTTAAGTGACTCGGAGCGTAAACACATACTACATGATCTGAAATTCTTACACGATATTTGCACGGTATCCTAACAAATTTAACAGGTGGGAACATGGTGGTTCCAAGGCCTCGGATTTACAATCCACTCGGAATTGGAGAGAGGATCATCTGTCATTGGGTGAGTACGAAACCGAAGGCTGTCCGTTGACTTACAAAAGACTTACCTGGATGCTGTTCGCGCCAAGCAACAACCTTCTCAGCCCGCCCCCAGAATCCGCTTTCCTCCGGTATATAGCTTTTTATAGCCCAATAATAGAGAAGGACAACCCGCCTACCCCCAATTCCTGCATCATGCAGTGCTCGCTCAATCACCGCGGTGAACTCCAGTCTGGTCAGCCAAAGGATGACCACGCATGTCGACTCTTTCTCCAAGAATGCTTGTACGGCGCGAGCACAAGACCTTTTTGCTGTAAGAAGGTCAAAAGGCAAGGATAGGTATGTCAATCTGGGGAGCTTGGCGAAGCCAATGGGAGATCCCTTCCACGCGGTTCGGCAGGCCCGGGGTGAGAGGTGCAAATGTGTTAGGCGACGGAAGACCTCGAAATTTGGCAACGAAATCGCAGAGTGTTCTGAGTAAGTCACTAAGCTGATATACATGTGCGTCAAGTTCACGAGGCCATCCAGAGGATGTAGGAGATGATTCGTTCCGGCGTTTTTTTGACAGTAGTAAGCGAATCGCACCTCCAGCGAGGTGAGTGCCTGGCACCGATCCAGGATATCTGCGAGTGTGGACATTTTAACTGTCCTTCCCACATTAAGTTCTTTTACTTGGTGCCTCCGATGCTCTGGGCTGCCTTGTAACCACTGGAGAAACCCAAGGGCCTGTGGTTCTCCACGCAGCTCCACTGTGTGATGCATGTACGGCACGAGCCTGGCAGCACAACCAGGGTAAGTCAATACGAATGTGAAGCCAGAACTGCCATCGTTGCTTACCAGTCATAGAAGTACTTCGCAACCAGGGCATACTTTACGGTGTTTGGATCATCCTTCAAATACATCATAATTTCGTGCTGGAGTTCGACAGGGATAGGGGGGGTGAGACACATGGCGACTACTGGTGAGTCTATCACCACAATGCCGCGTACTTTTACCATTCGGTCTGGTGGCACCGCAGCGGTGTCATGCACTTTGGACAAAGTTTGCTTGCGGAGAATGACATCAACGGCATACCATCAATCAAAGTTCTCGGTGTACTAGTAGGTTCTTACTGAATGCTGAGATTGTCAACTTGAAATTCATACTCACGTCATGCACCCACGATAATCATGTTCTGAGTAGCAGCACCGATGTAGAGAATCTCAGTGGCGCCATCCAAATTGGTCAGTGTTTAGTCGCATGGAGCAATGGTAACTGCCGCATACTATCATCCGCCAGGGTGCATCAGCACGTAAGTCCCGATTGAACGATTTTTTTTGGTCGTACTAACACGTCACACGAGCATAGTGCCGATCCCACTTCCCTAGCGTCACCAATGGAGTGGGCCCGCTTTTTTTTTTTTGTATTGAATCGGAACTTGTAAGTTCGGAAGGATCATGCCTCCAACTCAAATTCTTACTAACGTCGGAGCCTTTCAGGGTAATACTGTTTCGTATGACGGAGGTCGGCTCTTTTCTTTTGTCCAAGTTTCTTTAGAGGCCGCCCATAGTGCCGACAGGTCAGCGGAGACCACAAGCTAATTCACCCTGGCGGCGCATACCTGAAACGGCCAATTTCTCCGGCAGAACGACACGATGTCGGTCTTATCCATTTCTTTCTCTCTGCGTTTATATATAATCGATCGCATCTCATCAGTGCGCTGCTGCAGCGCGACTTCTGCCCCATCTCCACCATCTTTTAGCTGACTCCATGTCTGATTCGTCTTCTGGCCAGGCTCCTGTTCCTGCCTCTGGAACGGTGCCAACTGATCCCTCAACAAATGGATCGCTTCCAAGTCCTCCCGGCACCATGGTAGCATTGCACCTAGAGGTCGCAGACTTGCGCTCGGAACTCCTTGCCCTCAAAGCTTCGAATATTGGCAAGGCAAAAAGGGATGCAGCGTAAGTCTATCAGCTGCCACGTATCAGCCTCTAATCAGCATGGTCTTCTATTCACAGGGCGATTGACTGGCGCCAGCGCGGCCGAACTCTGAGGCGCCTTGTAACGATGTTCGACAGCGTGGATGATTTGATAAGGGAGGCCCATCGTCAACATACTACGAACACTACGGCAGACCCCGGGCCTGCTCACGGCCAGTAAGTACATCCTTGTTCAGTATCCGAACGTCCCCAAACAGACTCAATTTTTGAAGGACAGCTGCAGAGGCTGCCGCCGAACGCCAGGAGTGAGTACTAATTACCAACTCGTGTCTTGACCCACACTAACCCCAAATTCAAAGGCAGAGCCGACGTTATCGGTGCTACGAGCAACTCAAGGAATGGATCCCCGACTTCATTGGATGGCTCAGGCAGGATCCAGATCCTGACCTGTACAATGAGGTGATACGCAAGGTAGGCGAGTGAACACACTGGCAGATGAAGCCGCTGAGTAACGCATGTTATTGCAGCTCACCTTAGGAGCCGATGGGGCTCGATCGGACGACACCAACCACTTGAAAAGTGCCGTGGTGACCGAGCCCATGGGGTAACATTTCGCGTATTTATGCGGACAGCCTGCTTGCAAAACGACCGACATAAACGTATGACCCCGTGGCGGGCCCGAGCATAGTTTAACCGTGACGGTGGAGAGGG
>JBBPOM010001498.1:0-10352 GCA_038091455.1 Leccinum uliginosum | reverse complement strand
CCCGGCTCCGGTGGGCTGCTGCACGGGGTGATCCCTGTCCGAAGAAATGAAAAGAAAAAAAAAAGCATGCGAAAAAAAAAAAAAACAGACTCGTTTGTTCGTTTCTACGGATACCTCGCGGGCACGTCACCAGGGTTGGTTGCAGCGCCGGCAGCCAATAGTCATGAACGTCACGTCGATTTCAAGCAAGTCCTCACTGAGTCCCCGCTCCTGGGAATGGGTGGGCGGCGGGCCACGGCAGTACTGGGATTACTGGGATCCCCGTGCCCGCTCGCTGCTCTGCGATCCACGAAAAAGTGGATGCCGTCGTGTACATGGCGCTCAGCAGTCAAGAGAGTTTAGGACCCAATGTCCAAGGACGAGGAGACGGTTTGAGAAGTAGAAACCAGGGGCGGGGTCTCACAAGACCCTTTTTTTTTTCACTTGACACGGATGTTTGCGTCTTTTGAACATCAAGCCGGGTGACGTCAAGGAGTAGTACGGGTTCCCACGGATAGGGATCCCCCTGCTCCGAGTCCCGATCTCCATTTCTCGGAATGCAAACACCCGCTCGAAGTCAATATGCCTGTCAATCCGTGTGCAAACGGCTACCCCGCTACTACTAGACAGCGCTAGCACTGTAACTGCATTCCGATCATGTCCGAATCCCGAAAGGACGAACGGTGAGCGGCTCTCGTCTGAATTCTCCTAGGTCTTCGACGCGCGTTGCTCCGAAGGGCTTGTGAAACGTGCAAGGGTCAGTGCGTCGCCACAATTAATGGGCGTAGAGCTCATCGATCATATCGGTCATCTTTTGAGTGCTTTCTCTGCGACGTGGTCGTGCACTCCAAGTCGGCGTTCACGTCGTCCCTAGGTCAATATCTCTTTCGCTATATCCATGCATGATCATGAGAAAGAAATTTGTCTAATTCCGTTCAATTGAGCCGCAAAAGTCAGTTACCCGAGGAGATTGTACTTGTAACAAGGCAAGCACCGTGCATATGGAGGGGCGCTGATGCTGTAAGATGCAGGCATCTTCCGATATCGCTTAGGCTTATCGGCCATTGAGAGGGAGGTATTTCAGCATCTCGTGTTGGAACTTGCCATTCATTTCACCTACTCTGGGGCACATGCAGCTTGACCGTGCGGCGTAAAGCAGGTCGGACCATTATATGAAGAAGCCTCGTTTAACAGGGGTGTACTTACTATCTATCGTTGCTTTTTAGGCCCGTCGGACCAATCCGGACTCGGAGTCCGGTGATTGGCAAGTTCGCAGGGTGAACTATTGTGGCGTTCGTGCAGCTACCTGGTGCTCACGCATTGTCAGATTGTTGACTGCGGAGTCGTGCGGATTGTCTACCCACGGCGTGCATACCATCCAGGGAGATTTATTGGAGGCGCAAAATGCAAGATAGAGTCCAGATCTGACTTACCGGCACCTCGGGACGACACGATCGCGTCCGGGAGACCATGGGTGATACGGTGATTGTCAGGTAATGCGATTGTCACACATTTCATAACGCTTCTTGAGGTTTGAGTCGATCGCATATTCATGAACGGGATTACCCATGCTCTGAGTCCACGGAGGTATCACCCTGGGATATATACTTGGTTGGCGGGGAATGTCTCGATGTCTCTTGCTTCCACGATCCTTGGACCATGTCTTCCAGTGGCCCAGTATTCCAAAACTCTGTATACGTGGGGATCAACCTGCAGGACATCTTGTATGGTCAGTCGAAGGATTCAGAGTCGAAGTATTGCATAATCTTACCTCTCTCTCCTTGGCTCGGTCGCAGGCGTCGAGTTAGTGCTGTATTTCAAGACGATGCGCGCCCTGCTGTTCCACGGGCGACCGCGCAAGAAGTCTGACATATTCTACGCGGTATATAGCAGCGTGATGTTGGTGATGATCACCATCTGGGTATCGACGCAGGCGGTGTTCGGCGAAATGATGTGGTTAGAGGACAACATTCCGGGTGGTCCCGACGCATATTGGGCAGCGAACGTATCGATCTGGTACATGGACATGGGGACGACCGCGATCACCATCTTGCAACTGATGACGGATGCGCTGATGGTAAGACATTATTGGGGAGAAGGCAGATGCTTGTTCTGAGATGGTGGACCCCTTTCAGATCTACAGGTGCCAGATGCTCTGGGACAACTTCCGAGTCCTCGTCGTGCCAGCGATTTTATGGTTGGCCACGCTCGGTGAGTTTAGTTCGCTCAGTGTGGATCAGAGCCAGGTTGACCCAAGCCGCGCACACAGTGTTGGGCATCCTGGTCATCTGGACGTCGAGCATGCCTGGAGGAAATTTCTTCAGCGGGGTGTCTGCTCAGCTCGGCCTCACGTATTACTGCGTGTCGGTGGGGCAGACGGCGATATTGACGTGGGTGATCTGTTACCGCATGGTGATGCACGGTCGGGCGGTGAGGGACCGCCTTGGGAAGGACTACGCGACCGTGTACTTTGAGGTGTTGTCGCTCGTTGTGGAGTCGGTGCTGCCATATACGTTGTCGGGGATCGCGTTCTTGGTATCGTTTGGGGTGCAGAGCGACACGTCGATTGCGTTCGCATGCGTGTATATTCTGATGATGGTGAGTCGATCGATCGAGTTGTGTTTGCTGTGGCGTTGCTGACGTTCGAGATCGCAGTGCGTATCTCCACAGATGCTGATTCTGCGGGTTGCATCGGGGCGGGGGTGGAACGAGGAGACGGGGAAGGTCACGGCGCGGTCGTCGACGCTCAAGTTCACGCCCGCGGCTGGGTCGGTGACGGAGTCACGCGACGACATGGAGGCTCCATCAGTTCAGATGACGGCGTATGGAAAGAATGCGGAGACGGTATAAAAAGTAGTAACAATGTCAGCTCGATTGGGAATTGGACGGGTCGTCACGATTTATAGATTGTTCGTAGTGACTGTCCCTCAATATCAATGTCTCTCTCCCTCGCATCCTTTCCAGAAGAGCTCCTCCTCCGCATCCTCGCCCTCGCTCTTCCACAACGCACCCCAGCTTCTACCGATGCGTTCTCTCCGTACCCGCCGCAAAACCGCATCGCACCGCTCCTCGTCTCTCGACAGTTCTTTCGCATCGCCGCTCCTCTTTTTTACCACACCCTCAACTTTCATTCGCCCTATCAAGTGAAGCGCGCCCTCGCCACCCTCGCACGGTGGCCCACCCTAGCCTATTTAGTCCGCCGACTCGTCTTTGGTGGTATATGGCATGGCTGCGCGGGCGTGCTCATGCTCTGCGAACACGTGCAGGACGTCGACGTCTGTCTCAACGTCAGCGGCATCTGTTCAACCTGGGTTGACGTCGACGGGGAGGCGTTCTGCAGCGCCCTCGAACAGCGGCGTGCGATAACACATCTGACGATCCGCAAGGACCCCGCTGTATACCTCACACATCCACGTCCTACGTACGTCCTGCAGCGGCTCGCACAGGCGATCGAATCCTGGTCTCAGTTGGTGAGCAACTCCTTTCCTGGTTCCCGCGCACCGCCTGTTTCGTTCATGAGCGCTGATGACGACGACGAACGCATGTGCCTTGACCCCGGAACAGGAAACAGTGCACTTTGCGCTACGGATATCGAGTTCGCCGAGCACGATCCCGCTTGCGCGGGCACTGAGCACGGCTCCGCGTTTGCGTTCCGTCCGTGCGCAGCTCCCCGCGGTGTGGAACACCTTTTTGCTCATCGTATCGACGAACCCGCAGCTCGAAAAGGTAATGCTCTACGTGGAACCCGTGATGGGCCCGATTCAGGGCCGGTCATGGAATTCGGCCCTGACGGGGTCGTCATCGTCGGTCGCGCCGGCGGCAGCGGTCATTATTGATAACAAAAGCAAAGAATTTTGGGGTCGCATCGGCGATGAAAATGGTGAAGGAGACGTCATCGAGCACGCGGTCTTGGGCACCGGGATGTACATGACGGAGGCCAAGAAGTATGCGAGGTTTTCGGAGCTTGTCAAGGCGGGGACGTAAGTCGTTGTCATGCCTTTTTGCTTGTTTTCTTTTTGCACTTCTCGTCGATGGTTCGTTGACGGTCTAATCCCCCAGTTCAATCATTCGCACGAGAGCGCATACGACGGTCGCGACCGTGTCGACGCCGTCCACTGGTGGGACGACGACGCCACTTGGTGCGATCAGAGCCAAGGAGGTTGCCATTCAGTTGATGGACAATCGCGATGGCTTCGGTGCAACGACGGCGGCGGCGTAACCGCTCGCTGCAGTCAGTCACGCTCACGCGCATGTTATTTGACTGACGACGAAAATGAAAATGAAGGGGACGTAGAGTAGATACGATGATTTACTGACAAATACCACACGAGATGGATACCTAATCGAATCGGACGTACTTATCCATCTTCCATCGTTCATAGACGTAGGGCCGCTTCTCGTTCGAATTATAATCTTCCAGCAATGGTTACCAGCACAGCTCACTGCTCCACCTTCAGCCCGACCTCCAGCGACTCACGAGCGGGACACAGATGAGTCGGAAACCTTCGCAATTAGCAAGTTGGCTTGTAACGGTATCGCTTGACGTCTCTTTCATGGGTCAAAAACTGTACCATCTTCTCTGCCTTCCTGGCTTCCTTCTCATGCGAATCACGCTACGACCCGTCTCTAACGAAAGGTTTCCGCCTGACTTCAAGTTGAAGATAGTGGACGTGCATACGCATAATCGCGGGGAATTGACGGTTTCTTCTTGCGTGACCGAGAGTATCGAATTGCCTCCAGCGGTCGATACGCACATGGCAACCCCGCTCCGGTAAATTTCAAGTAGTTTTGCCATCGAGTCGAAAGCACAGGTTTAGTCGGATGACGACGAGGTGAGACAGCTGCCAAGGCCCTGGATGAGTGTGACACCATTGGGTGTGTGCGAGTGGATGGGTATCTTTGTGACATTGTTCCAGGGCGAGGAGTGGGGTAGCGACGGGACCGATGAGGCAGAGAATGGTTGGTCAGGCAGGCTGTACTGTATGTAGCATGTGTCACGTCAACCGAAGTGCTCTCTCTCTCTCCATATCTTCCCGAACAGCACCCGGCGCTGAGGGGCCTCGCTGATCTCTTTCTCTCTCTCTCTCTCATGAACTTCTTCAAGACAAAGCCACGGACGCCGCCAGACCTTATCCGCGGTCTCCGTGATGCCATCCCAAAGCTCGATTCCGGGCCATCCAACACCGAGACACGCAGAAAGGTATGTCGTCCCAGACAACCGTCGTCAGCGCAATCATTACTATCTATCCAGGCGAGCGAGGAAGTGTCCAGAAACCTCCAAGCAGTCAAAGCTATCCTCTACGGCGACGGTGGTGCGTCTTCGCCCTCCTCTGCTGCTCCCGCCACCCCAAACCCACGCCGCCAGCGACAGAACCCGTACCCGAACTGATCGCCCAACTCGCCCAAGAGACCTACTCCACCGACCTCCTCCTCATCCTCGTCCAGAACATTGCGCGTTTCGACTTCGAATCTCGGAAAGATGTTGTCCAGATATTCAACAACCTCCTGCGGCGCCAGATCGGCGCTCGCTTGCCCACCGTCGAGTACATCTGTGCGCGACACGAGGAGGTGATCTTTGCCGCCCTTGCTGGATACGGTAACGAGGAAATCTCGCTCAACACTGGCATGATCTTGCGGGAGATGCTTCGACACGAGCAACTCGCAAAGATCCTTCTCCATTCTGAACAGTGAGCGCTCTCCTCCCCCTTGCGCTGATCTACTCTCGCGGGCGCTGATCTTGGCTCGGTGATACGTAGCTTTTACATGTTCCCACACTATATCGAGACGACGTCGTTCGGGGTCTCCTGCGACGCATTCGCTAATCTGAAGGATACCCTTGCCCGACACAAATCCATGGTGGCAGAATACCTGGAAAAGAATTACGACAGAGTACGTTGCTGTCACACTGCCCGCACGTCGACCCCAAAATTGATTTCGTTGGACAGTTCTTTGCGTCCTTTACGACACTCATCCTTTCCACCAATTATGTTACCAAACGGCAATCGCTCAAGCTTCTCGGCGAGATACTGCTCGATCGCGCCAATTTCAATGTCATGACACGTTACATCGGCCAGGAGGCGAACCTCAAGATGATGATGAACATGCTGCGTGATAAGAGCAAGAACATTCAGTTTGAAGCATTCCACGTCTTCAAAGTAAGCATCTTTCCATTTCATTCAGCTTCGCTTCCATTCCAGCGCCTCCTACGACTCTGACTCCGTTCGACTTTATTTCGCCTGGCAGGTTTTCGTTGCAAATCCAAAGAAACCACCTCAGATTGAAACCATACTCCGGCGGAACAAGGAGAAGCTACTCACATTCCTGAAGAACTTTCACAACGACAAGGAGGACGAACAGTTTAGCGTGCGCACCTCACTCGCCATCTTCTTGTCATAGGAAACGGACGTCTGACGCCTTTCCTTTTAGGACGAGAAGCAATTCCTGATAGTCCAAATCCAGAATCTATAGGGCCGGCAGCGTGAGGATACGGGCTGTTGTGCTTGCTCTTCCCACCCCACCTTTCTGCCAAGTGCTTGTGTTCGTCCTTCCGTCCCTCATCAGCGGGTGGAATACGTCGTCCTGCCCTTCGCTATTCTTGACTGCCTGTATATCTTGTCGGAGCATTTGAATATTCCCCTCCATGCGACGGACATGAGATCCCCTCACTAGCCTCGTAGATCACGATCCGATGGGGTTGATTGATCGGATCGGAATCATAGCGAATGTCCACGAGACATTCATTATCATCATCATCGCTACTTCTACCCTCACTATCGCGCCGAACGTCCCCATTGAGCTGACTCTGACGCTTGACAACCCGACGTACCCGAATGTTTACATCTATGTAGCCTCGTATATTCGTATTAGAGAGAAGAGGGTTTCCGTTGTGGTTGATATGATGATAGGTTGGCGGGCCTCTAGGCCTCCAGGCCTCACCCCCCGAGACGTATTAACGGCATTGCGTGTGTAAATGACCGGGTTCGGAAGCGCAATCATTTGCTGTTTTGGTACACGTCCACGTGCGGTAAAGTTGTTATCGGTGATGAGTCATGGTGGAGGAGGTGGAGGTGGAGGTGGAGGTGGCGAGTGGCGAGTGGCGCAAGTGCTGAGACTGAGCTAGCGCAAAGTTGTTTGATGATCCGGCGAGTTCTTTTGCAATACATGAACCCTGGCTTGACCAAGTCTTACGAGACCATGTCCGACGACCGGAAGGCAGTAAGGCCGCGCGATCTAGGCAAGGATACGATCAGATAATCTCAGACAGAATCTAAAAGTTATCGATCACAATTTGAGCCCAGTGTCTGTCTCGGAAAAAGCTGGACAAGCATATACTCGTATGCATTACAATGAACGCCCACCGCTTTCGACAAAGATCAAAGTAGGTTAGGTTGTCATGGCAAAGGGCGAGGCCTAAGAGAAAGGTCAGAATGTGCCTGTACATGACGATGTCATAGACATTGACCATGGTGGGTGCAACGTATGCCTCAAAAGGCTGTATTGGTCAACTTTTGATTGATTGCAGATGCTGGACCGAACAGTACTTGCAATTCCAGTCTTGAAAGACTCGAGGTATAAGTCTGTTGTGGCAGAGCGGCCCGGAGTCCAGGCCGGCAGTGCCACCGGTGAGCCCTCCACGCGGGTGACGTTGGTTTCAATTTGGCAGTTTAGCCAAGGCTATTAATCTTCAAGTCACCCAGTTCCGTTTTCCACCGCGTTCTCGCTCCCCGCCGCTCATATGACATCCAACCTCCATCAGTTTTACCTACGCATTGGCACTGGCATCTGTTTCATTTCTACCCCTGGATAGCCGTTGATATCATCATGACTGTTGCAGCTTCTCATGATTAAAGGTTTGTAGGCAGACGTTTTACTGCCCGCCCTTTTCACTCTCGTACAATGCGATTCGTTACCATGACCATATTTGCAGTCGCCAGCAGGCTGGTTGCTCTGGCCATTGCGAAACCTATACCAAACTGGAAGGCGGGTGGCATAGCCATACCCCTCACCAGAGAATCTTCCTTTCTAAACTCCAACAAAACTATCGATATCCGAGACGCAATCAGCTCGCATGGTATATCGGTCGAGGAGTACGTGGAATGAACCGTTATATCTTCGTCTGCTCAAGCCTTTTTCAGGAAGATTCTTAGTGGCCTGGACAATTACAAGATGAACACGGGAGCGATGCATCCTTTCGCTGTGAAACGGACCGAGTCAGGACTAGGAATCCGTGGCGCTAACGTCCCGCTGACTGTTTTTAATAAAAACATGTGGACGGTCGAGATTTCGATTGGCACTCCTCCCAGGACCTTGAAGAGTAAATCCTCGTGTCATTATCATATATATATCACCCTGATCTACGTCACAGTGTTCATTGACACTGGTGCAGCGTAAGTAATTTCTTTCAGTTCAAAACATCTATCTTTGTTCAAATTACTGGCAACACAGTGATATGTGGGTGCTGCAGACAGGCTGTAATGGTATTTCTGGAGATCGCAATCTTTGGGATCCCAAAGCATCCCAATCATCCAAGAAGCAGGGACCATCATCTGAGCTCTACTATGCAGTGGGAACCATCATCAAAGTTGATCAATATACTGATAATGTAACCATCGGTGGATTCACTGTATGTTTAATATCATTTATCAGCGTGACTGTCGAATTCTGACGCCATGCTAGGCAGACCCTCAGACCTTTGGTTCTGCAACATCGTTTACCAACTCTCGGTCACAGATAAAAGAATTCCCTGTAGACGGTTTATTGGGATTGGCCTTCCCTTCCATCTCGAAATTTGGTGCTTCGCTGCTGTTTACATCGCTTCTCGGACAACATAAGGTAATCAATCCGACAATCTCATTCAAACTCACTTCTTCTGGGGCCGAGATGTATCTCGGTGGAGCAAACAGTATGCTGTACAATGGCGACATCACTTATACACACGTCACTGTTCCTGTGAGTCAAAATGGTAGATGGGTGTGCATGTTGTTGACATTGGCATTTATGTTATAGGGATACTGGCAGGTGTCCATGGACGATGTTCGTGTGAATGGTGATGCAATCTTTGAAAATGTACCTGTTATTTTCGACACTGGTGCAAGCTTCATCTTTGGAGATTGGAACCAGGTTTCAGAATTGTACGGACGCATTGGCGGTAGTACCCTCAAAGAACATCAAGGTTATGGTTTCTATTCCCGTGAGTTACGCTTGCGTTCGATACCTTGTTTTTATCAACAACCTGCAGTACCGTGCGACTCTTTCCCCACAGTGAGCTTCACCTTCGGCGGCAAGACATACGAAATCTCTCTCGAAAGTCTCAGAGTTCAACCAAATGCGGCAAGTTCTTCCAACTTATGTTTCAGTCGCATTGTCGCCCGGCGCTCCGAGCTGCTTCGTGGTAAGATTTCATAGCTTCCTGAACCCCAATTTGCGGTGCTCAGCTTGGGTAAATTCAATTTGACTATATGACCTAGGAATTTGGAGCATCGGGCTTCCTTTCCTGCGGGACGTATACAGCGTGTTCGATTACGGTACATTGCAGGTCGGGTTTGCGAAGCTCGCTTGAATTTTTGCGGATGTTCCCGGTACACTATAGTATGTTCAGTGATTTAATATAAGAGTTCGTCGTAAATCGATGTAATACGGACAAGCCGGGCCGTCGAGCTCCTGGAAGATGCGAAGGAAGGAGTTTCTGGCACCAACAACGCCATCGTCATTGCGAGCGCTTCTCACGGCCCTCCATACAGCCCATGTTGTCCAACTGATCGGTCACATTCTGCTTTCCCTCACCTATTCCCAATCTGCTTCACTCTACGGTTACCTTTCCTGCTTCAAGAACGGTGGATGGGCTCTGCAATGCCAAAGTCAAGACTGCATTGACAAGAAACAATGTTAATAAGCTCGAGTACTACATAGTTGTCGACCACGGTGTGTCGATGACCGGGTTGGGTGAGTGTAAATATACTCATAAGCACTTGGTGCGCATGCTCCGTACTAGGGGCGCAGTGCGTTCGACGTGCTACATGTACACCCGAATGGTGTCGATTCTGAGGTGACCAAGTCGTCGGAAGTTGGCACGGATAACTAACCGATAACGGTGAAGAGTCAATCTTTAACCCGAGCACGAACTTCTGTTCCAAGAGCCTTAGTTATATTATGCTGTTCAAGTTGTCGTACTCTCGTTACCGACGTCACAGGCTCGGAGCTTCCCCGCTTGGACTCCGGACCAGGTTAGATAGGTTTCTGGGAGAGGAAAAAAAACGAAGAAAAAATATAGCCAACATCCTCTCTGGCGGGGAGTCGAACCCCGCTCTTCCGCGGACTGAATTCCATCGGGTGAAATTCAATGACAGGCGGATGTACTATCCGATATACTACCA
>JBBPOM010001497.1:0-10363 GCA_038091455.1 Leccinum uliginosum | reverse complement strand
CTCACATATTTATATAATATGCTGCCCAGTCATCTTCTTCCCCAGAAAGCCTCGCTATTGAAGGGCCGGGTGCCAACAATTCGTGTGTGCGACCGTCAGAGTACGCTGGAATTAGATGGCATGCACGAAGCACCAACGAAGGATCCAAGACTTGAAGCCGAAGGGGACATGGTCAGGGTGGTCCGGTACGAAGCCCACTTTGGGAAGACGACCCTCCTTAAAGCCCCACTTGTGATCCTGATCCACACCGAGCCAACGAATCCAGAGAACCTCCATTTTTTTCTCCGTTCGACCAGAACCTTCCGGATAGAAGCACACCATGATATGGAATGCCATAATCACCTGAGCATACCAGAACGGGTGCTCGTCGTCTCTCGATAAAGTCATTATTGCGTCGCGTCGAGCCGCTCGCACGGTATCATGATCCCGGCGCATGTCGTAGGTTGTGTAGTTGATGCGCAATAGTTTCGATAGGACAAGTCGGTCCGCATTCAGCAGATGGAGTTCATTTCGCTGCTCGGGAGTGAAGCTGTGCTCGTCACCATCATAATCAATATCCAGTAACCTCGCCAACAAATGGTCCTTCAGAGATTGTATAAAATTCGGCTGATAAGTGTGGGCTGGGTCAGAAATGTTCGGTGTTCAAGGAGGAGTATTGGACATACCTTCACAGCAGGATCGTCCGGATGCTCATAAAGCCACTTGGGAAGGCTGAGGACATTGCTCTTTCTCGCTTTGTCCGACATGGAGTGGTGTAACTGCGCAGAGCAAATTACCTCATCAGCCGCCTCACCGGCAAGCCTAAGCTGGCTCTGATTGTGTTGGCGCCTGAGAATGGTCTCACGTCGTTCCTGCTTTGCGAACTGATTCTGGAAATCTTTCTTATTAGAATTCCCATAAACTCGCTTGAGCGCCTGATGGGCATGTTCCCCCTGAGATATGCGTTATTGCCCATCACGTAGTGAATAGATCGACTTCGAGAATGATAACTCACTATTTGTGTGCTATAAGAATCTGTAGTGCCGTACGTCTTGATCATCAGACTGTAGTCGCCCAGCGCATGGAACTTGTAGGTATTCATGTTGAGCGCCTTTGGGAGGGGTGAAGGTCTCGCCACCGTCTTCCGTCGCCCAGACAGAATGTCTCCGAGTTCCCTTCTCTGTCTTCGAGCAGCTTCTTTTGGCAGCTCCTTTGCTATGAAGGCTGTACATGTGAGCTTTTGAAATTGACGTAGCTGGTCACGGAGCCGCCGTAGAGCCTGATCAAGCAGGTTAAGGGTGTCGTCCGTGTGAAGGCGTAGCTTTGCCAAAGCATGCCATTCGGCAAGACGAAATAGTAGGCTCGCAACAATTTTTGCGTGTATACCAGGCAATAATCCCTCAAACACGGGAATAGCACACTGCAAAGGACGGCGTGTTAGGCAGACTGGTACTAAGCCAACGGGACTTATATCCTACCTGTAAAAGGTTCTCAAAGTGCCACGCCGGCCGCTGGCTGGTATTTGCAACGTCATCGGGAAACCGTCGTATGCTAGTGCCGAATGCAGGGACGGTTCTGAATCTAATGGAGATGGGTTAACCTTTGTTCACTGAGACACGTGAACATCACACACCTCTCATTCAACATGTCAATGTACCGGGGATCATCCCCATGTATGATTCTGAACAGATGCTTGAGTATCGTCTTCAGGACACCCGACTCAAATTCATGCAGAATATCCACAACGAGCTTTGGGTGGATAGTAAAACCCAAATGCAGAAGACGTTCGACGAAAGCGTTCTAAGTGGTATGCGCACGGTTAACAAGGCAAGCTGTTGATAAAGTGCATTTACTTACCAGCGTCGGCACAAGGGATGTGGGCTTGAGAATTCGCTCCACCGCCGTGTTCTTCACGGGCCTGCCTTGTTCATAGATGAGCCTCCGGGCTGCAAGGACAGACTGCCGTGATTCTGTTCGAGGTCGTTTGATCCTTGATGCCAGGTCATTCTTGTCACCTAAGCGGTGCATGTTCGACTTAGATACGAGGCAACGTGGACACGGGCACATCCCCTTGTCGCGCATCGTCGCAATGAGTGCCCTGATCAAATTGGTTGCTGAACGTGTGAAAGAGACATTGCACGGGTTACACTCACTTTTCGGGGTAATCGGCCGAGTATGTGAAAATTCGAGGATAGACTCGCCTGTAAATGCCATCAAAGCAACGAATTACTATACCGTTTTCGTATGCGTCGACGAAGTCGTCGTCAAGTAATATGCGCCATATAGCATGAAATAGCTCCCGTTTACAGTGCGTCAACAGATCACTATTGTCCTTGCGATTTGTGATGTCGGATAGAAATTTGCAGATTTTCTGAGGAAGCTATTTATCCCAATGAGCGCACAGTAATGCCTGCCATGAATATAATTCAGACTCACCGGGGGAATGAACGCGATGGGACAGTGACAGGCTCCTGAGTCTGCCGAGCTACGATCATATTTCGATTGATTGCCGAAGGCCAAGTAAATTGGCCACGTCGACGCATGGCCTAACTGTGCGAGATGCGTGGAGTCCGACCATACCATCAGGCCGGCGACAACCCTCTCGAGCTTACAACCATCAGACCGTTTTTGCTTCTGAATCTCGTCCTGTGCCTCGTGCCATGCATCTGTCGTGTATAGTTCATCGTAAATGTTTTGTTCTTCACGCGTGACCGGATTGAGCCAGACCTTTACAACCTTCTGTGAGTTAACCATGACGACCACAGCACTAACTTACTTTTCTGAATGGTTTTAGATGAAATTTATGGGCTGCGGCATCCGCGAAGGTAGCGCGGATCACATCTGTCAATGGCCGGTAGGAGAAACCGTCGACAGTAAACATTTTCTCGTTTCCTGCCGGGTTTTTCTGCCTAGTAGGAATAGGGATGTTCACACTGGTGTGTTGCCAGCGATCTTGTGTGAGTGGGTCATTGTTGGGCTGAGCCTGCTGTGCACCATCTAGCATGGCGCCAAAGGCGGGCCCGTCAAACCCGCGAAGTTCTTCACGGTCGAAGTCAGAAGCGAAAAGCACTTCCTTGACCAGTCGTGTCACCTCACACAGGTTCGTCTTCCGAACTTGTGGCAATGCCCATGTCATGAGTCGCCACGTCGTCATATTGGCCCATGGCCAAGGGGGCTTACAATTCTCGGGTGTGCTGTCGGTAGGAGCGCTAGACTCGGTGCTGATGGTTAAATCGCACGGAGCTACGAAGGAATCCGGGTCGTAGGTAGGTCGATCTCGGTATTCTCGCGCGATTCCGAATGAGTTGAATAGAGTCCGGAAAGAATCGCGGACGTGCAGGATCACGCGCCGGACAGTGGAAGATAAGGCAGGAGGGTCGTTGACCGATACAGGGAGTTCAGGAAGGATGTCGCGGAAACGTGCTGGTAATATACGCTTCCGGGGGGGTGGTACTGATTGGGATTGTGCACTACATTGCGCGGGTTGGGTCGCAGCCTGAGGATCCAATCCACTCGCCGACGACTCTGCTTCGGGGTGCATAACCTCGGAGGAATGGGGGTATTGGGTTGTGCACGGGAGGTCTCGAGCCGTAGTCTGGGCTTTAGTGTCAATACAACAAAAGAAAAAATGCATATACATATCTACTCACGGTGGTCGAAGACAATTGTCCCTCGATCAATGTCCGCCCACTGCTGGAGGACTCTCCTTCAGGACGTCTAGCCTCTGAGCAAGATGGGAGCTGGGGCGAGGGCAGGACGTCCGAGTCGCTCGGGGCAACAGAATCATGGTCGTCCATCTGGCGCACAGGACGTGAGAGGACATAAAAGAACATGTAACTTGGCCAGCATACTACCTCTGTAAAAGTACGCTTTTGTGGTATATGCAAGATGGACAGTCTCTGAATCGTTTCGGCCTGCTTTGCTTGATAAATTGCACATCTCGTGCGATGTTGGGTGAGTGCCCTCTGCACTTGGAATGTGCGCGGGCAGTCCCCCTCGCACTTGAACATCGTGCTCGTGCTTTGTGGGGGTTTCCTGGAGGCTGCAGCTTTATTAGCACTATGCCTCACGCCTTACACGTGGTTTTGGCTATGCATACAAGTGGATGGCCTCGCACCTTTCCCGTGGCTTTCATCACGGCTCACAGAAGAGTCGCATTGCCTGTAGGCGATGAGCTTTTGAAGGCGAGTCAGATGTAGCTCCACGTAAAGGAGATACACTTAGCTCGTCATTGCCCCAAACCCCAGCATAAGGATTAAGCTGTGAGGATTAAGTATAGATAATCAGAATAATTTAAGGTGCCGGTGCTAAAACGCCTTATACTGGGTCGCACGTTCGCGGGATCCCGTGGTACCTACCGAAAAGGTAAAGGCCGAAAGGGAAAGGATGCGGTGACGGGCCCGACGCAGTGTGTTGCCCACCCTGAAGGAACGGGTAGGGTGGGTATAGATAGATATGTCCTAAAATATGTGGTGAGCGAGTTGAGATAAAGGCGACTATACAATAAACGTCGTCTTCGAGACGACTGCTCTAAGGGGACTTGATGGACTCGGAGGGACTGATTCCAGCGGCACTTCGGGGGTGGGCATAGATATGACCTGGAAATACGTGGTGAGCGACTTGAGATAAGGGCGAGTAAATATTCTGGATTAGGATGGACATGAGTCATCTATCGCCTTCGCTCATTGTGTCTGTGCTCATAAATCTCAATGTCAGGCATGCTCCTCCCAAAAAGACAAAGTCAAGAATGAGGACTTGTATCGTATGCGTACACGTAGAGTACATAATCATGGATGGTATTCCTGCGGGAATCGGTGGGGCACAAGCGGAGGCCGGCCAAAATGTTGGAAGAATGTCTGGATATAAAAAAAACACGCCTTATTTGTGCATTCGATCTCCTGGACGTTGTAGGCATTGCTGCTCCCGACCACAATGGCGGACCAATCCAACAGGTACGATGGTGCATCAGGCCAAGCGGATAGAAGGAAGCAGAAAGAACGCAGGAAGTCCCTATTGTCCGAAACTGCATCCGTCAAGCCCAGGGAACCCGGTTCGGCTGGTAGCTGCTGATCCCAGAACTCGAGGCCATGGGGCATAGGGAAAAGGGCGGCGTAATTGTTCGCTCGCTCGGTCGGGTGTTTGGCCCAGAGGTCAGGGACAACAATCCGGTCAAGGGCGCGTAGCTCCGTGCGGAAACCGATTTCAAATATTTCCCACAGTATCACCCGTATGAGACGAGGAGAGGGGTGCAGCAAAGAGGAAACCGACATGGCCTGATCCCGCCAGGTGACCACGTCCCCCTTACCCTCAGCGAGGGTTGCACATTCGTGCCCAAAAACTTGCAGAGCGATCGTCTTCCGTGCAGCAGAGTTGGTGGCCCCGCGACCTTTAGCGGCCAGTCGATTGGCGGTACTACTGCCTAGGAGTTCCCTCCACAACTGAGGCTTGGGGAATCGGGCTGGAGGATCAGTCTGGATGCGGGCGAGCCACAAGCTGCGAATCGCCAGCCAGTTCGCCATAAAGGCTTGGCGTCTCTCTGCAGATTGCGGCGATAAGAGGAGGGCCGGCTCGGGAACAGGGTAACCAGGATCGACTAGTGTTTTGGTAGAGTTCGGGGCTCTCACGGATACCCTCTTCATCGCCAGGGCCCACACGACAAGAGATACAGGCATGTCGGGACCTGACTGGTCAACCCATTTATCCCGGGTCTGTTTGACCAAGACTACTTGCGAGTCAACCAAGAGTGAATTGATCAACTCGAGGAAAGACTTACCAGGGGCGGTCTGAGCGGATAGTGGCGGCGAGAAGGGTACAACCCTCCCCTTGCCCTTCTTCAACTGGGCAGCGGAAGGCACCTTGCCAACGTACGACTGGAGCTGAACCGGAGGAGGAAGAGGAGGGGAGGGAGAAGGAGCGACGGAGAACGGCTTGCGCGTTACCTCGTGACGTATCTGGCCCCCTGGGCCCGTCCAGAGGGATTCAAAGGGGGTAATTCTTTTCCCCTGCTCGGCGTAACTGGCCTGGATGATATTGTCGGGGAATGTGTATTTCACCGGTTGCACAATGATTGTTCGCTCGGTGATCGCATCCTTGCCCTGGAACAACCAGACGGGGACACCAGCACGAAACATTTGTTCGCACACCAACTGATCGTGGGTAAAGCACCCCATCCAATCTGCACGAATGGCTGGTGGGACGGGGGAAGCCGCTGCAAGAAGAGGTTGTACTTTCTGAACGTATTCCAAGAAGGCCCACACGTCGAGGAAGTAACGTTGGAGCTGGGCCACATAGCCTACGAGGTCGCGCAGTTGAAGGGGGACCCGGTTCATAACATCTAAGATATGTTTGAGGTCAGCGAGCCACAGAGCTGCTGAATCCGACTTGGAGCCTCGATTCGCCCTCCAAGCTTGGTGGCGATTCTTGGCCTTGTCATAGAGAGATGACAAGCCACTGAATTTCTCCTGTTTCAAGAACCCGCGACCCGGTGCCACTGATGAGCTCTGGCAAAGATCCTCAAGTATCGGGGTATACCAGGCCCAGGAAAGAGGCTCCGGAAAGGGGTGACTTTCTTTGCGAGGAATGCAGACAGTCCAGTTGAATCGATCAGCGTATAGCTGGGGCCATTGGAAACAGTCCACCACCCCAAAGCGGCCGTCAGCTCGTGCGCGGATATCTTCTTCGTCAACATGCGGCTCGGGGACGAATGTCATATTTGGGGTTGTGATAACTTGCCCATTGTTACTACAAGCAATGGCCTTGGCATCCAACGAAGTGAACTTAGCTAGCGAACGGGTCACCATTGGAAATCAAAAAAAAAATACGAACTGAACTTACGGTCGTCCAGGCGACCTTGAGGAAGAAATTGAGAAAGGGCGGTGGGCATGGTGGCTTGCATTGCGATTAGTTACATGCTAATATCAGCGCGGTGCCGGGACTTACGAGATAGATTGGAAGAGCGTGGTGGGCGCAGGAGCGTGGTGGTAGCGGAGACAGGCGAAGGAAGTATAACGAGATTCAAAACAGCTGATGGAGAGGTACTAGAGAAGACACTCCAAGAGCCTACAACCCCACTGTCGCTCGAAGCGAGGTGGCGACGGGGCGGCCCAAGAGACGCGGAGTCCCAGAGTGCTCTCGATGCGACACGAAGTCAGACCACCGAGAATTGTGCGCGACACGTAGTCAGACCGCTGAAAACCAGAGAGCAACGGCTGGACTTGGAACCTGAGCGCAAGGGTTGCTGTGCTCGCTTTTGAGCGAGGGCACAGAGGGTTGAGGTGACGTGCTCGCTTTTGAGCGAGGGCACAGAGGGTTGAGGTGACGTGCTCGCTTTTGAGCGAGGACACAGAGGGTTGAGGTGACGTGCTCGCTTTTGAACGAGGGCAGCTCGCTGTTGAGCGCTGAACGTTGAGCAAGAGCGGAAGAGATTGTGACGCGTGACACCACCAACGTGACAGCACATTCGTATGTACCGATTAGGCACCTACAATTTTCCTATCTCCCGTCATCCTCTCGTCCCGTCCTCTGTGCCCTATCTGTGCCCTCGCTCAAAAGCGAGCACAGCAACCCTTGCGTTCAGGTTCCAAGTCCAGCCGTTGCTCTCTGGTTTTCAGCGGTCCGACTACGTGTCGCGCACAAGTCTCGGTGGTCTGACTTCGTGTCGCATCAAGAGCACTCTGGGACTCCGCGTCTCTTGGGCCGCCCCGTCGCCACCTCGCTTCGAGCGACAGTGGGGTTGTAGGCTCTTGGAGTGTCTTCTCTAGTACCTCTCCCTCTTTGGGTGACTTTGTGTTGGGCACTGACTCCGTGTGTCGGTGTCCATGCACTGTAACCCTGAACAGTCTAATATTATCCAGTAAGTTTACTTATCTGTCACTGTTTTGCAGATTATTTGGCACCTCACTTTCAGTTCCATTTTCTGCTGGGGTCTTCCCAGTGTCCGTCGAGCTTCGACCGCCTTATCTGACTTGTGAGCTGGCCGATCAATTCAATGTCGCTAAACCCGTGTCTCATTTGTTTACTCAGGCTGCAGAACTCCTTCGCTGTGAACGCCCCTTTCGCTGCACAAGTAAGACCATGGACTGCTGTGACGTTTGACTCGATGTTGTTACAGCTCAAGCAAATGCTTTTCGCTCGTTCGATTTCTCGTTTAGTAGATCATCAAGCTCCTACGAAAAACTTTCCCCGCCATTTCTTTACCATTCAAAGTCACATTTCTTGGAATATTCACAATTCGTACGTTCATTTCCCCCAACCCACATGCCACTGACTTCAACCGTCAAGTTCCGTATCGATCTGCGTTTTCCCCCAATCTTTCAGTTCATAGATGTTGCATATCTGATGAGGGGTCGCTTCAAAAAAAATCAGGTGGGTGTCCGAAAGACCCGTTGTGAGTTACTCACCGTTTCTTTTGATCCTCAGGTCTACCAATTGCTCTGCCAAATCCCAGAACTCCAGGCTTGTCATGTATACATCAAAAAACTGTTGCTTGATAGCAACGACTCGTATATCCACCAAACCTCTTAACTCGAGCCAGCGCTTTAGTATGCTTCGTGATGTTCGCCTCGAGGGCCAAAGCACTAACATGCGAGCAGTAGACCGTGCCAAAAACTCTCGTAGACCATGGAGGCAGCCACCAGTCTGTGCCGTGTGGATGGACAGGTGGGTGAGATTTGACAACATACCGAGACCCGCGGGCACGGTTTCCCAGGTATCCCCCCAGTATGCGAGTAGGTGGAGGTGGGTTAGACTGGCGAAAAAGGAGATGCTGGGTAGGTAGACAACTCTTTCATCCCTGCGGGTAACTAATCCGATTGCGAGCGACCTCAGATTGTGCAATCTCTCCAAATGCTCCAGGAGGGGATTCAGCTCGTAATCAGTGATATGGTGGTAGCCAGTTCGCAAGGTCAGCTGTGTCAAGTTGGGGCAGAGCACCAGTATCTCAGCCATTGTGACGATACTGGCAGAACGGGTGATGTAGAGATCTCGCACGTCGGGAATATGGACCTGCGTATTCATGCAATCTACAAAGCCCTCGGCCTGGTTGAGAGTTTGCAGTCGAAGTGTACGATGCAAATATGGTTGGAGCCTTGGGGGCTGTGGGTGAGTAATTTTGAATCTCGGTAAACGAATCAAACTTGACTCACCATGAATACACGCGTTTGGCCACAAGCATGTAGTGATCAACATGGAGCTCGTCCTTTAGTAACAAGAAGATCTCGCGCTCGAGCTCAGGCGGCAAGTGTGGTCTGTGGAGACACATAGCGAAGGTAGATAATAGGATGAAGGGGTAGACTTGGGTGCACAAGGTGGGATGAGACGCAACTTGATTTTCGATTCTTTTAAACCTCGGTACCAGGCAGCTCCGTCGACTCACGTAAAGTGAAGTTAGTCAAGGCAATAAAGTCGTCCTTCTCGTGTGACCGCCGAAACGACGCAAGCCAATATTCCTATTGGAAAAGGCTGGCGGGCGGATCAACAAGATTCCTTGTTCAACATGGGCGGAACTTTACGCAGGCGGGGATCTCACTGTCCATGTCTCATTGTGCTAGCTACTAACGTGATCCGACAGCATTCCAAGGACGCAAGTAAATATATAAATTAATCCCTGCTGTCAAAAAACCTGACAGGGCCAATAAGTGGGTCCGTAAGTCCAGTTGCAGTGGGGATACCGTTATCTTGTTCCGCGTAAATTACTAACCTAGTAACCCGTTTGATAATCCTGTCCCCGACGCGCCCGACAGCGGCGGCGCCGATTTGATCATATCAGGGTACTTTGTCGGTCAATGTGAGCCAGACAATATTGGCACCCCAAACAATTTTTCGCCTACGAAGGTCCGAGCCGGACGTCGTCAACTTGATGAGTCCAAATGAAGCCTACCCCTTAGGCAGCGAACTCGTAAGTCACAATCAATGAGTCGGCATGACATTTTCCTGATGGCTATTTTGTATTGTAGGACGCGGCGGCGACCTTGATCTCTGATTTCGCCCTTTCGAGCGGCATATATATAAAGAGTAATCCATACTTAGGTGCGCTCCACGGTTCACGACCATGCCCCGTTCTCACAGTGATACGGCGGGGGTTTTGCCACCCGCTTTATCGCGTGCCGCACCGCAACCAGTTCACGTTCAGCTAACTGTGACCAACCAGTGAGAACCTGTTTGATAATCCTGTCCCCGACGTGCCCGACAGCGGCGTAAAGAAGTCCTATTGGACATCTCTTTGTGCGCAGACCGAGGGTTCTCGAAGAAGAACAAAAGAGGGAAGAGGAAAACTCTAGTAGAGAACTTACTAGGGAAGCGAGTTGAAGTGCGAGCTAAGACAGAGGTTTCAATCACTGATTGAGTGTGAAAGCGACCTGATATTCAAGGGTCAGGCTTAGGCCCT
>JBBPOM010001496.1:0-10372 GCA_038091455.1 Leccinum uliginosum | reverse complement strand
AAATTTGATATCCAGACTCAGGCGAGGTGAGCGAATCCGATTCGCGAATTTCCAACATCGAACTTTGTGTAGACGTTCAAGAGGAACAAATCGCCGATAACCCAGAGCGCTATTCCAACATTGAAGGAGCGCCGAGCACGTGCGTCTCCTGTCTTTGCATATCTCTCGAATGTATCATTCTGTGCAATCTCAGCCAAGTTCCGAAGTGCTCAACAGGATCCCTTTCCTTTGGTCGCGTTCGTTGGGATGGGATCGTGTGCACTGCTTTGGCTTTCGCTGATTCTGACATTGTTCCTGCGGGAGTATCTGGTCGATCGCAGGACGGTGTATAGCGGCAACTCAGACATCAGGAGCGAAGTGCCAGGTAGCACAGAGAAGGCCACGACGGACCAGCAGAAGATCCCGAAGGTTTAAACTTTTGGATTTTTATCTTACCGCCGGTCGTCTGTGATGCGCTATAGCCTATGTATGGAATCGATTTAAACCAGAGGGAATTCCGCGGGACAATTTTGTCGATGACATTGTCTTATCGAATCACAAATGACACCACTACAGCAACGTCGCCCCAAGTCTAGAAACTGGGTCAGCTACTATCCGTTTTTTGTTTGTTTTTTTATGCAGCAACGCTGTTGTCTTGTCCATGAGCCGATCCGTGCTCCCTCTTTCCCGAGCGTCACGAGTCCAAGATCCCCGATCGGAGGATCAGATCGTTCGCGCTTTGTAAATCTTGACATCCTTTCTACTATAGTGATCCACCGGCACTTGCGTCAAGCGTGCAAAATACACAATTTATGTAAAAGTGTGTGCTCCAATTTTTTTTGTACATACAAAGAAATTATACTAGAACACGCGGGCACTGTCTGATCTAGTGAAAGGACTGATCCTCAACTGTGCGAGTCGTGAAAAATTTGCTGACGCAAGTGCCGGTGGATCACTGTAGGTCTGGATGCGCCCACGCTTAGCGTCCATTTCGTTCCAACAAAAAGAAAAGAAAAGGATTGACGGAGCTGGTTTCTGGACAAACACCAACTTCAGCATCCACCGCCACGGCACCCAGCTGTTGTACAATACGCATCCCCGTCGTCTTTTCCTTCTTAATTGTTTAGTGTCTCATCCTTCCTTCCGAAGTGCTGAACGCAACTTGTTCCGTTGTTTGCAGTTGTTAGGATGTCGGGAGGGAGGTAGGGAAGAAAGAAAAGCGCATAATACCGGCAGTATATAGTCTCGACAAAGATGTCATTCCGAAAGTGGGGATACTCGCTTACAGGTACAGAAATGAGTCCATCGCACACAATAACCAAAGCCAGTACTCATGACTACTGAACGTCGACTCGGACTATACGGATAAGTACTGTCCATCAACTTCTCCAACGCCGTCTCTGCCCGGATCTGAACCTTGATGAAACTGTCCATCGCGACACGTTTGTACAGCACGCGCCCCTTCAAGGCAAGCAACAGCGCACCGAACGGCTGCTTCAATCGAACGACCAGCCGTAATGCACGCACCGCTAGATCAAACTCAGCAGCCCTGCCAGCGAAATCCCTGTCCAGAAGGGGACTGATCCAATAATGGATGAGGACCAAACCGTGCATTCCGACCAAGTCGTCGTTGGTCCCGATGTGTATGTCGCCGAGGATGGGCGTAGTGGCACGATAAACACGAACGATCGAGTCCGATTCAGGTTTCGTGGTGATAGCAGGGAGGGATGTCAGGGAGAAAACAAACCCAGGAAGGCGGAGTCGACCAGTCATGATCGAAAGAGGGGGAAGGTCGTGTAGCCGCTCGTACAACTGAACGGCGAGCAAGGGATCGGGCGAGGATGATTGCAAGGCCATCGTCATCCTGTCCATTTCGGAGGTCTCGATTGGCTGCGGAACGTGAGGAGGCTCGATGTGGTCGTAGACAGTGAGGTCGGCAGGGAGATAGCTAATGGCATTACTACCAGAGTTGCCAGCCTGAGTCCAGGAGAGAAGTGTGACGCTATCCGATTGGGTCAAGATGTACTCCAGAAGACGACGGACTGCTCGCGTGCCCTCGCCGTATATGACTGGGAGTGCGACATCGAAGATACCGAACAGACAGTATGCGATATCTACTCGCGTCATCTCGCGACTCGAAGCCAAGTACAGTTTCTCGCGCACCCTGGTCAGCCCTGGCTGAAGCGTTGTTGCAAAATTGGTTGCCTGTTCCATCTCGGAGAGGATTAGGGGTGATTCCTTGTGGTTAAACAACTCGACATCCAGGTACGGTTTCCAATCTTCGGCATAGAATTGTACGACCTTCGACGCGACGTACTCTTGGTATGTACATCCACGAGTGTTCCAGATGCTTTGGCCCTTTCTTTGCGATTTCGAGTGAACACCGAGAAGATGAACGATCGCGAGCGCCGTGTGACGATACCACTGAAACATGGCAACAATTGATTCTTGCTGAACTCCCTTGTCGCTCTGGTCTACACAGCACGTATCACTACATGCCCACCGGAAGCGCCGAGACTGTACGAGCTTGCAGAAGTTGACGAGTTTGTCGTTCGCAGGGGATGGAGGGAGTCCAGAGATCAGGGTATTCTCGACCATTTGAAACGATGGTTCGGGTGGCTTCCACCTGTGTGAGAACATCACATATTCATAGAACTTTTGCACCTCCTGCTGGATGCGCGCATGGTCGAGCCGACGGCGGACAATCATGGAAGACCGCAACTCGTTGAACATGGAGCACTCCTTGTAAGCTGCCTGTTGCCTTTTCTTATCACAGAGACGACCAGTGGTGGTGTCGATGAGAACATGGGGAATGACATGGGTTGTCTGTTCGACGGCTTTTCGGATCAGTGGAGTCACGTCAACATAACAGCGCCGCATGTCTATCGCCACAAAATCAGCTCGTTTGCGCAACATAAATGAGAACAACTCACTCCGAGCTCGTGGGTCAGGTGATTTCTCCATCATAAACAACATCGTCTCGAATGCTTCAAATGCTTCCTTGTAACGCCCTAGGCCATGTAATAGCGCGTGTTTCCTCCTGTACCCTTTGTAGTTCGATGGGTCGATGTGCGGCTGATCAGCGCAAGGTCGCGGTCCTTGGTAGTTCCGAAATGAGTGAAAGATGGCTCAGCAGGGCTGTTGAAACGGAGCTCTGTTGTCTTATCAAACTCGCTCGTTGTTTGAGCAATATCATATCCTCGGCCCTAAATTTGGAACCTGCCAGCTTCTCTGCTGGGATGTTTGTAAAGATCGTCTAAAAGGCATACATTTACTAGTTTACCTGTGAGTAACTGCTCAGTGCGTCTAGTGGCGAATACTGCGCCTTGGAGGCGACCTACAACCCAGTTCGTTAAGACCAGCAATGCAATCCGATAGTTTACCTACATTCTGGAGGAGCGGTTTCTTGCAACGTGAGAGGCATCGTTGTCATGTAGTAGGAACTGATGTCAACGGTTCCACCGCCGGCATCAATAATGATGATCCCTTGGTCTTCCTAGAAAAGAGAATTGGCCACATGGGTGAAACGAGTTGCTTAGACACTACCTTGAACGAATTAGTTGTCTTCTTGGTACTCCGGCAGTAGTGCAGACTCGCTTCGCCTTCCGTAACTATACTGCATGAAATCCGCCAATACTTGCGCGGCGGTCCTGTTGGTGGGTTCAAGAGGGTTGAGTGCAGGCGAGGGGCATAAGGTAGACACGAAGCAGTGATGGCAGTAGGGAGAAGCAGTTGAATGGTAAAAAAAACAACCCCTAGTTACACACTGGGAGACCGAGCGGGACATTTCATGGTTCTGGCTTTGCAAACCAACTCTCGAGTGTATGAGTAACCTGGGAAGACGAGCAATGAGTATAAGCAATGTGTCATTTATGTGTAATTTACCTTAGCTGAATTCACCCTCGTGCTCAATGAGTCCAACTTGATTCGCCCACCAATATTTGCAGAACAGAAAATGGTCTAATAGTGTATGAATACGTATGGAAGAGCTATACAGGGACAGCCAGGCAGATGTCCGCAGCAGGAAGCACCAATGACTCGTTGCGCTGAGAAACCTGCGCCCTCTTTTCCTTCTTTATCCATCTGATTACCCTACAAAATCGACCTCTCCATTTACCCTGCAAAATCAGCACAACCTGATTTTTACAAGTAGGATTTGCTGGAGTAAGGAAGCGAGCAGGAACCTCGTGATATTCGGTCGCCGTCCCTGCATGGTTGCTAGTAACGGTGACAGATACATGTCCAGCGGGAACCCGTCCGTCGCGGCCGGAAAAGCGATCTTGGGTAGTACACATTACCCGCTTAGTATAGTCTCCTGCTGGATAGCCGAGGCTAACATTGAAGCAGAGGCGGTAACGCGAGAAATCGCAGAACTCATCATCGAAAAGCCACTCAATAGAGCCTGTAATAATATTAAGCAGGCATTTCTACTATAGTTTGGAACTTGCCTTTGTCAACTAATGCAGGCGAAGGATCCCGCAAATCTTCCGGCATAATCTTCCAAGGAGAAGGATAATTGTCGGCTGACTCCGCTGAGGGTTCTTGAGATGGTGGAGATGGCGGTGGTGTCCTGGCTCTGGGTGCTTCAGGTATCTTAATGAAGGATCGCGCGACTAGTGTTTTCAACTGTGTGAATTGATCCCCTTCAAGGAAAACTCCATCTAATCGCATCCCTTTCCTGGTTCATTCCGCAGTAAATCAGAAGGGTCCAAAAGATAAGGAAAAATAACAAATAACAAACTCTGTAGCAGCATGACGTGTTCGAATTTTCAGACTTTGCTGGCCATAGAACGAAACATAACACCAGAGGCGGTTTACATTCCGAAGAGTCGCGCGAATCCCTTTCTTTTGACCACCTATTATCCAGACATCGCGTCCGATGAGGTGACCAAGATCAGGAAACCGAGCAAATTCCTCAGATGTCTTGATACAGAGAAGGATCGAAACCTTCAACTATCAAGCAGTATTAGTAAGATGTAATGATGAGAGCCCTGAACACGAAGACCCACCGAACGACCAGTCGTTTCGCAAATAAGATCTACCTCTGCCTTAGGAAAATCGACTGATCTCACAACGCCGACGATACCGTAATGTTCGCCTCGTACTACCTTCAATATGTCGCCTGCAGTGACGTTATAGCCCTTTTCCTTCGAAAAGGATAGCGTGTTATCTGGTGGGCAGATTGTCACGTGGTCTTGATGGACGAGAACTGGGGTATATTGCTGCCCATCGGGAGGCATGGCCTTAACCCAAATCCAACCGTCGCCTTGAATATTATCCACGTAAACAATCGAGCCACTGCCATATGACCCACGGTTGATGGCCACGACATCTCCTTGCATTATGCCATCAAAGATTGGCTCTTGCGGGTGAGATTGATCGAGTTCGAGACCTGAATGGCGGGATGCAAGGGTCCAGACATGGGGAAGGGAATGAGTCTCGATGAACGTCGAGGGGACCACAACCTAAATAACATCATTTCACTGATTTTGTTTTGTTTTCACATGAAATAGATTAACTTACCATGTCATCGTCTTCTAAAAGAATGGTCGCCTGATCTTCAGAAGGACTTATGATAGTGCCCGTAGACCCTCGATGAACGCCAGCCAAGACCCTTACAGTATCCCCTTGCTGGAAAACACGGTGAACGCTACCGATAGGTACGGTACAACCTGGAAGGCCGGGATCACGAGGTTGTACCGTGACTTCTCCTCGATGACGGTCAATTGAAAGGATGGACGCCTTCTGCTCGATCAGGAGACCATCCTTGGCTTGTACGATATCCCCCACTTTCCAAAATGATGCGGAGAATATAGCATACGTCCGCTCGATGAGATGCGGATCGATGTGAGCCTCGGCGTGAAGTAAGAGGTAGTCAGGATGAGGAACTTCAATGGTGTCAAGTGAAGACTTGCTGTATGTGCGCTTGAGAAGCCCACGATGATATTCTTCGCCATTGCATCGCAAGATACCCGCCTCTTTGTCGAAAGTTTGTATCCAACACCCAGCACTTCTAGCTTCCGCCTCATCAAAGAGACCCAGTCGACGACGATTTTCTTCTTGGATTTCCTGTATGTCGTCTTCGTCGATATTGTCGTATGGACGACGCCGGGGGACAAGGAGGACTTCACAGGAATGGCCATCACTAGACAGAATGTATGCGATGTCGTTCCTATAGAGACCGCATACTACCCGAGCCCATGATCGGGGGCGGATCGTTGGTTGAAGAGCGTTGATGGATGGTCGGTCATCGTCGGGGACACGAAGGATACTCCGGATAGTGGAAATGTGTGAAGGAGGGCAGGTGTCTCGAATCTGAAGAGGACTCGTTGCCTCAACATACACCTTGTTGGGAATGCTCGCCAGAGTATAGCACCGCAGCCCGCGATTCTCGAAGAAGGTGCGGCAGAAAATTGCTATATTCCCTGTGATAAATGCATAAGTTCTGAATGAGAAAACGCGGGGGGAGGCGACTTACTTGTCAGAAATTCTACAATATATAGCCGTGTTTCTTGAGAGGTCGGTAAGGGGAGATGGCATAGTTCTAGAGGCATACTTTGACGGGATACAATAGCGGCTTGGGGCTCCTCATAGCGAGCTATTACGCGTTGAAGTTCCTCGGAATAATGAGCATGTCCTGCGGGGAGGACTTCTGTGGCAAGGTTCGAACATCCAACGTCTTCGTCCTCGTCACCTTCTGACGCCAAGACATCAATGAAAATAGAAGCCGTTGTCTTGCGACGCTTTGTCGAGTGGCGAGGCATGGAAAGGGAATGGTGATGTCCGGAAATGACGCTATTCCGAGCAGGCGCAACTAGCATGCGAGACGAGCTAATTGAAATGCCGATCGCTCCCATGGCATCTTCGACAGCCCGAACAGCAGCTGAAATTGGAGGGTCGCTGCTATTGCAAGCGAGAGCAGCTTGGCCCAGCTGGTCTTCTAAGTCCGGTGATGAGGCATCGAAGACGGCGTTGAACGTCGAGGACCATTCAGATTGCACGAAACTGGAACCGAACTTGGATTCGAGCTTGTCGATTAACTCGGGGTACTCGAATACCCCTGCCGCCCAGTCCCATACCATCCTCCACGCGGCGGGAACTTGACGCAAGGACTTTGGGCCAGCTATGCCAAAAAAATTAGTAAATGAACGGGAAAAAGACAGGCGAACACATTCACTTTGCTGAACATGGCGCGGCGTAATGGCGTTGGATGACGAGGCAGAAGGCTGTGAGACTGAAAGTTCACATTAGGATGTGGGCGATCCTCGACTTCATGAAATGACCTACAGATAGTCTCAGGATTGTGCTCGAGGAGAACGGCCCTGATCTCCTGGAAACCCGATACTCCTTTATCAATGACAATATCAACGACATCGAGCCAGTCCACTCCATCGTAAACCGCTTTGCCAGCCAGCGCAAGATCCAGCAGTTGAAAGCAACGTGTCGACGTGATGCGCTTTTCCGCAAGGGCGAAGAGCGCGTCCATTGCTGCATTGTCGTACATTGCAGGCGTGATTTTGAATGATGGAACTTGTGGCATGCCAGTGGTGGGAAAATGTGAAGCTTGTGAAGGGCAACTGTGGACAAGCAAAGACTTGAGATTAGTACGCGTATGATAAAGAATAATCACACACGTACTTTTTCAGCATCACTAAATCGTACTTTTTCAGCATCACTAAATCATTTTGCAAACTTTGGCGAAAACCACCAAGTCACCATTGTAACTTGAGTATTCAACCTGCGACGGACGACCGTCGCAATCCAAAGTCGCGTGCTAGGTAACTACTACACGCTACTAAAGTACTAGTGTGTGGTGTTGTCGTTGCGGATGGCAAGAGACAAAACTTTACGTAATGTGGCGGGCGCGCTTTTGTTGTGAATCGAATTATCGAACTCAGTTCGGGGCGACGCCCAAGTGTTTTCTGCGGTCTAATTTTAAATCCTCCCCACTACCGTGGGAGTCGGGGATCCGCACCAACCACAGTCCCATAATGCGGCATGACGTACTGTTTCGACCCTGAGGGCTTTGCTATAAATAGTGCCGTACAACGTAACAGCTGTAGTTTGGCAGATCCGGGACAGCTGTGCTTTGTAACTAAATGCCAAATAAATGCATACTGTATATAAGGTAGCGAGCGATGGCTAGCTGACGGCGCCCTTTCCCACACGTCACTATATTGGTTAGTTTCCACTTGCACCCTCTGCCATTAGATATCTGATTCGACCCAGTAGTGACCGCTGAATCAACGATGTGGAAGATCGGAGGACTTGTATTCACCTATGTCCAATTGGTCCAGCTCTTCAACTACGTCTATCCAGGAAAAAAGCCTAACAGCACTCCAGCCGTTTATCAAACTGTACTCGATTTGGCGCAGAAGAAGAGGCTGGACTTCATAGCGATTGGCGTTGTAAAGCGAAATGGAAGTCCCAGAACGAGGTTCGTTCTGTGCATTTATTCAAAGCCTGCTGGCACAGAGACGACAACCAACTTTGAGAAGTGGCAAGAAGGCGAAGAAGTGGGAAGGATAAGAGAGTGGCTCGCAGCTCGTGGTGTTAAAAAGCGGCTGCCATTTGGCACCTTTATAGTATCGTAGCGGTGCGCATACGCCAAGTCCCCGACTCCACATATCTTCTGCAGTGGATCTCCACGGCTCCCAGTGGTTTCGATCTTTAATCTGCCCCGTCGCTACAGTACTCCGGTCAGCACACGCCGGCACATATGCACTGTTTTTCAGAGTAAAGTAACGTGATACATTATCGCGCATTTCTACATCAGCGGAACCGTCTGGTGAATACGATCTTCGTCTGTTCAATGGGCCACCGTGTGTTTGCTTGACTCCGAGGCTGTTGCCTGCAAGGAAAGGGGCTCGGGTCGGGGTTTTGCAAGCCCAGTATATCTACAACCGTGACAATGGCAGCGCCATCCATCACGCGTGTCGTCACATCGGGGTGCACGCCGTTGTCGTTCAACATCAGATGAACAACATCACCACGCGAAACCGCCATTCTGCGAGAATCACTCGTGCTCCTAGAGACGACGCAGACCGGTTACAGGACGTCCAGCAGCGCATCGGAGCCGAAAAAACAATACGTTGCTAGACTGAAGTACGACGGGGGTGGGAGGGCTGCATCTGTCAAGACTGAGCTGGTTGAGTTTCGAAAACCAAACATAGCCTGAGAATCAATGAGAGTGTGCTTAGGACCTGTGCGTATTGCATTCAACAGTCAAGTGCAATCCAAACTGGTGTTCCACGACGAGTCACCTCGAAACCATGTCGAGTTTGCTACGTACGCCGACGTTTGAGGTCACCGACGCCGAGCCTCTGTGCGACTTCCAAGAAGCGAGATGTGGGGGACGAGGGTGGGTGGGCGAGAGGGGGTGCATCGCGACGGTGATGGCGAGGATGAACGGCGCCGTGCACGTCGGGGCGCGAGGCATGGTGGGCGTGCACGAACAGTGACGGCGAGGGCAGCGAGGGCGGGCAGGTGGGCATGTTAATGTCGGGGATAGCGGTGGCAACAAGGGTGGCAATATGCCTGAACCGCCTAAAGAGTGTAATTTGAGCGGGGTTAGTAACTAGGGGAAACCGCTGCCAGCTGGCATACTATCACTCACCAAGGTCTGAGCCACCCCCACTAGTTGGCCGTCACAAAATGTCACAGACAGTAACGGGTGGTCACACTGTCCAATTTGAAGCTCCGCTCGGGAGACTTGTGTGTGCTATGTGTGCTATGAATGTGCAGTATCAACGAAGGGCTATTAGGGTAATGATATAAGTATGTACGACTTTCGGATGCAATAGTCTATGAGTGATTGGTCCCACCGTGTGGTATGTAAGGCAGCAGACCCGGTGGTTGCCAGTGGTTGGATAATGAAAAATGAGGGTCCACTAAGGGATGGAATTGATTGTGGTGTTTCGCTCGGAGGAGCCTGGAGAAGAGGGCCCGGTGCCGCAGGCGGATGTACTGAAGTCCATACTCCGCTTCGGCAGTCATCGGCATGGCCATCACGGGCGTGATTCTGCTCGTTGTCACACTGTTTTTTCTATCTCTACGAATACTGCATGGATTGACGCTGTTTAACTTCGTGTCACCTAAGAATGTACTCTATATGATGTATAATTGAGGGGACAATATGTTGTTAGAGGGATAATGGTGGTTTTCAGAAACCGGCCAACTAGTGGGGGTGGCTCAGACCTTGGTGAGTGATAGTACTGTATCACCAAATTTAACTAGAGGATCACGCAATAGTACTACATGCTGATCGGGATTCGATCAAGATTCGATCACAATTGTATGGAATGCGGGACGTCCGTGCTCGAAAAAAGAAGTATCAACGGCCACACTTCAAGAGGACTTAGATCGCTTGATAAAGTCTCGACAGAAAAAGTAC
>JBBPOM010001495.1:0-10379 GCA_038091455.1 Leccinum uliginosum | reverse complement strand
CTTGTTGATCATGAGCGCACTGACAACGACGGGTTCGCCCTTGATCGCGCCGCTCGCAATCAAGGCGTTCTGTTCATCAAAGTATGTCACGAAACTGGGTCCATAGTGACCGCCGTAGCTCTCCGTTGCAAAAATGAACCTAAGTTTATCAACTGACCATGACATACAGCGCGAGAGAAGACATCCGTGGCACGTACTCTCGACTGGCATATTTTGAGAACAGTTTGCTCTCAAAAAGTATCTGGAACGCTTTCCACACAAAGGGTGCAGCAGATTCAGTGCTGTTGACAGTGTCCGTTCCATAGGAGAATCCAGTGCCGATCGGCTGGTCGATGTAGATCACTAAATGGCAAATGAGTCGTGATACTACGAAGTGCAGACAGGGCACCACATACTGTTGCTCACGCTGTTCCAACTGCAGCGCTTGTTCACACAACATAAAATCTTGGATTGAATGAGATGCTCACCTGTATGGGTTGATCTTCGTTGATGTTCCATCTTCGTTCACATGACAAGGTCCATTCTCTGCAAACGCAGATGGTTAACTTGTAACTCCCGACGCGGCTTCCTCATTATCATCTGGAAGCTCACCTAGGAAGAGACCGACCATAGAAGAACATCCTGGGCCGCCATTCAACCTTGCACGCCAGGAAATGAGAATCGCCGCTCACAATCTTGTGACGCCCTTGGACTTACCACAGAGTGAACGGAGCAGTCTCGGGCGACTTGCGGGCCTCAAAGAACCAGAACCACTGTCACATCCAAAACATGCGTCAGCGTCTACCCACGCTACCTCAGAATGTGGTGCTGACCATCGACATGTTTGTTCCAACTTCCATGTAGCCTGAATACTGGGTCACGCCCGGCGTCGTTTCGCAGATCCCAGAATTCTCGACATAGCGAAGATTGGTGTCGCTCTGTATCTGGGAACGGAAGGTTAGCTCCCTCGATTCTATGAGTGCACCAGCGTCAGCCAGCGACGGCGCCGCGTGAACCGCAGCCCCAACGGCGAGTGCAGCTATTAGTGAAATGAAGGATCGAAGACGCATGTCTGCTGGAAGAGCACCAATCCGGTAGGACTGAAAGCAGGACTCACGGGGAAATAGTATATGGCACACGATTGATTATATGTTACCTGCGAAGGTGAAACGATCAGACTCGTGGAGTTGTGCCAGTGGCACCTTGGTGACGTGACAGCGAGACCACACCTAACCCGGTTGCTGAGAAGGGCGCTAGTGACCAAGACGACGGTTTGCCATCAAACCACATACATAAAGGAGCTTCTTTGTCCGCTACTAAGTGGCACCCCTACCAGGACCCCGAAAAAACTGGCAGGTAAGAGCCTGCACACCGTCAAAGAGCTAATCTTTTCTATTCCTACAATACGGTCGACAACATGTCGACCAGTGTTAAAACCCGTGCTTCCGATAGACTGAACGGGAACCAGCCGAAACATCCACTTCCGGCCACTCGAACCCGCTCAAGCCCCCCGACTGCTACCAAAGAGGACATAATCAATCTGCCCTCCGATGTAAAAGACGCCCAATCCGGAAGGGAATACCTCGCAGACAAGCTTCTTATTCCCATAGACGAACCTTTGGATAGGGCCCTCCTCTCCACCACTCTTCTCCATATCACGCAGCTGCCCAATGCCACAAAACCCATCATAGAGGCAATTCGAGCAGTTGCATTCATCCTGGAAGAGGTTCACGCAGAGAAAGTCGCTGACTCCATTGCTTCTAGATTCATAACGGCCATTTCACCCAAACTATCCTCCCTGCAAACTGCACTCGACGACATGAAACACATTACCGATACAAATAAACAATCCACAATAATGACCTCCGACACTCTGACGCAAATTCGCGACGCTACCGAAACCTTAAACACTAAGATTAATTCCAACACTGCTGCTCAGTGTTCGCACTCATCCTCCTCCCCTAGGTCGTACAGCGAAACACTAAAGAATGGCTCGGCAAGCTCTGCCAAAGTACATGAAGCTCTGAAGAGAGCTGAGGTGAGATCTCGTCAAATCCTACTTACCCCAACAGATGAACAACCCCTTCACACGAGCAAAGACACCAACGGCTCTATCGCTCAGAAACTCCAGCAAGCCATCGACGCCATAAGTAACGACGACGACCCACTCGCCAACATCAAATCGGTCATCCTACTCCACAACAATGGTATTCTATTCGAGGTGAACAGCTCACAAGCCGCCGACTGGATCAAACAGCCACAAACGAAGCAAGCCTTGCTAACCTGCCTCAATATCCCAGCGGAGATCAAAGACAGACTCCATTCCATTATCGTTCCCTACGTTCCAATCTCACTTAACATCACTGACCCCACAACTATAGGCAATATCGAATCCGAAAACAACCTCCCCCCCGACAGTATCACCACCACAAGATGGATCAAACCTTTCCAAAGACGAGCCCCCGGCCAAAAGACGGCATATGCCGTCTTCTCCTTTTCCGACCCGAAACATGCTAACACCCTCCTCAGAGACGGCCTCATCATCAACATGGAAAAGTTACACCCGCGCAAAGACAAGAAAGAACCGATACGCTGCGTCAAATGCCAGAAATGGGGACACGTTGCCCGGACATGCAAAGCTACCCAAGACACTTGCGGCACCTGCGGGAACCTACATCGCACAAACGACTGTAACAACACCAAGAACATTTTCTGCACCAATTGCAAGTCATCCGACCATCCGAGCTATAGTAGGAACTGCCCCGATTTCGCCTCTCGTTGTGACCAATACGACACTAACAACCCAGAGAACCAAATGCCGTATTTCCCCACAGATGACCCCTGGACACAGGTCCTCCTACCGCCTCGGAACGCCCCTTACGTCAAGCCCCAACGCCCCGCCCAACACAAACCTCAAACCTTCCGCCAAATGACGTTGGACATAGATAAATTGATGACGACAATACCCTCAACACAACGTTCGCAAAAATCCCAACGGATAGAACGAACGCAGGTAAACCAGGCCACCACGAGTGGCCCACGAGCATACACCCCCTCGTCCCCTTCCTTCCTCCCCTCTCGCCCAGATGTGTCGCCAGACGCATCTTTCCACTCAGTCACGACCACCGCCGAACTAAACAATATTTCCCTAGACCTTAACGCTTCAAATGAATAGTCACGCCAAAACCCCACTCAAGCTCAGCATCTGGCAACAGAACATCAACACCTCCCTCGTCGCTCAACAATCACTACTCAACGGCCCTCTGGTACAACGGTGGAATATCTTCGCCATACAAGAACCCTACGTCAATCCCACTGGGAACACCTATTGCCCCCTAACCTATTATCCTATCTACCCATCCACTAGATATACTGACGAAGCCTCGCGATATAGATCAGTCCTACTCGTCTCGAAAGAGATCGACACCAACCACTGGACCCAAATCCCCTTTCCCTCGCGCGACGTCACCATAATCCAACTCTCCGGCCCGTTCGGGCGCTGCACTATATTCAACATCTACAACGATTGTACAAACGATCACACCTTAACCGCGCTAAGCACCTTTCTCGAGTCATCTCGTAATCTAATTTTTCAACACGTCAATGACCACATGATATGGCTAGGGGACTTCAACCGGCATCACCCGCTCTGGGAGGATGAACGCAACTCTCACCTCCTCAACGCACAATACCTACGAAGCGCTCAGCCACTTGTCGACCTCATAGCCGACCATTCCCTATTCATGCCGTTACCAAAGAACTTACCTACTCTACAGGCGTTGAACACCAAGAACTGGACGCGTGTGGACAACGTATTCTGCACCGATCACACGGCCGAACTATTCACCACATGCACCACGGACCCTGACAAACGCGGCCCGCTCACGGATCACCTCCCCGTCATATCCATCGTCGACCTAACCATCCAAGAAACCCAATCGACGCCTGCGCACAACTTCCGCGACGTCAAATGGGAAGAATTCTCCAACCACTTAGCAGCTAAGTTACAATCGTCCGATCCTAACGACCCCATTACTGTCGAAACCTTTCATCAGACCGCCGACCACCTTATGGACGCCATACAAGACACGATCCAAGCACATGTGCCCAAATCCAACCCCAGCCCCCACTCCAAACGCTGGTGGACCAAGGACCTCACAAACATGAAGACTGAACTGGCCAAACTGGCGAGAGACTCCTACCGACTTCGAGACGAGGCCCTTCACCATATACACCAACAATATCGCACCGCCCGCAATCGTTATGCCAACGCCATCAAAACGACGAAGAAGCAACACTGGATCGACTGGCTAGAGGACATCTCAGGGGACGACATCTGGGTAGCCAACCGCTACATTTCGACCATCAACAGCGCGGGTACCAATACCCGCATCCCGTCCCTCAAACGAGCGATCCCGGAAAACGGCAGCTTCATCGCGTCGTCAAACGAAGAGAAAAGCTCACTCATAGCCAACTCCTTCTTTCCACCGCCGCCGAATCACTCATCTGTCCCCTTAGGCTTCAACTACCCTGACCCCATCCGCAACAAGCCAATCGTCACGGAGGATGCTCTGATACAAGCCATCGCAAAACTTAGTCCCTACAAGGCCCCGGGCCCGGACGGTATATGCAACATAATCTTCAGAGAATGTGTAGATGTCCTCGCCCCTCACTTAATCCGTCTTTTTCAGGCCGCCCTCGACTACAACATTTTCTATGACCCGTGGCGAGAATTTACCACAGTAGTCCTGCGCAAACCGGGCAAACCGGACTACACAGTTCCGAAAGCCTACCGACCAATTGCGCTCCTAAACACTACGTACAAATTGTTCTCTTCCATCGTTGCTAAACATCTTTCAGAGGTTCTCGAATCCCACAATCTACTTCCGCCTACACACTTCGGCGGTCGCCCCGGAAGATTGACAACCGATTCGTTGCACCTCTTAGAAGCCACCATCAAACACGCGTGGCGCAACCACCAGGTGGTATCAGTCCTATTCCTGGACATCGAGGGAGCATTCCCCAACGCCGTAACCGATCGTTTAATCCACAATATGCGCTCACGAAAGATTCCAGATAACATTATCTCGTTCACCCGCAACGCCCTCGCAAACAGGCGTACGAAGCTCAAGTTTGACGGATTCCAATCAAGCGAATGGATCCCCATCAACAACGGCATCGGACAAGGAGATCCTTTGTCTATGGTACTGTATATAATCTACAATGCTGACCTCCTGGATATCTGCAACGGCCGAGAGAAAACAGAAAGAGCCCAAGCATTCGTTGACGACACGATGCTATTGGCCATCGGCAAGACTTTTGAAGACACGCACGCCACTCTAAAGGACATGATGGAACGACAAGGAGGAGGATACGATTGGGCTGAGCTCCATAACTCTCGCTTCGAAACCACTAAGTTCGCCCTATTAGATTTCTGCACCCAAAGCAAGAGACCCCGCCCCCCGATACAAATACATGGAACCACAATAACGCCCACCCCACAACATAAATTCCTCGGAGTCATCATCGACCACACTCTCAGCTGGAAAGCCCAGACGGCCTACGCGGTAGCCAAAGGAACGGCATACGCACTTCAGCTTAGACGGCTCTCCTCTTCTTCTTACGGTATCCCGGTCTCACTAATGAAACGCATCTATCTAGCCGTAGCCGTCCCAAAGACACTATACGCGGCCGATGTATGGATCCGACCCATCTTCACGACTACAAACGGCACCCAAACGGCGGGCTCAAAGGGGGTTATACGGAAGTTAAGCAGCGTGCAACGAATCGCCATGCTAAGTATCACCGGCGCCATTCGTACCTCCCCCACTGACTCCCTGGAAATCCTTAGCAACACCTGCCCGCTCGTCCACCGCATCCAAAACCTGTGTCATCAAGCCACATTGCGCCTAGCGACCTTACCCGACTCCCACCCACTCCACAAATACGTCAAACGTGCCTCAATCAAATTCGTCAAACGCCACAGGTCAGCCATCCACTTCCTTTTCCACGCTTACGCTATCCGCCCAGACGACCTTGAACCATTGACACGTAAAAACCCGAAACCAATCTCAAACCCCCCCCACAAAATACACATCGCACAAACTGCCGAGGAAGCAATCGAAGATTTGGAGGAGCTCAAGAGACAACAACACACGCTGATCTATAGCGATGGTTCCAGCACCGACAAAGGGGTAGGTGCAGCGGCGGTTTACTTGCCAAACGGGTCGACGCCTAAGTCGCTACGTTACCACCTGGGTAGCCCGAAGGCCCACACGGTATACGAAGCCGAAGCGGTAGGACTGACATTAGCAGTAAAGTTGCTCCTCTCGCTACCGCCTACTAACAAACCGGTAACCATCCTCGTTGATAACCAAGCGGCTATTAGATCCGGTGAGAAACCTACTACGAAACCCGGGCATTATATACTACACCACCTGCACAGATTAATCAACCGAGCGAAAGAAAAACATAACCTGCAAACGAATGAATTCACGGTCAGGTGGATACCAGGACACAAGGACGTGATGGGTAACGAAATGGCTGATGAAGAAGCGCGCAAAGCCGGAGCGTCGTTGGAAAACAACTCACCGGCGCGTCTCCTCCCACAATACATACGAACTAATCCTCTCCCCGACAGTATAACAGCAGTCAAACAAGCCTACCGAGAGGTCTCCAAACGACGCTGGATCGAAAGCTGGTCGAAATCCCCACGATTTCAACGGATGAGTAAATTCGGAATGGACAAACCATCGAACCGCTTCTTAAAACTCATCTCCCCTCTCACCAAAAAGCAAGCAGCGGTACTCACGGGACTTCGAACAGGTCATATCGCATTGAACGGGTTTCTGCACCACATTCGAAGGGCCGACGATCCGTCGTGTCCACACTGCCCCAACATCCAAGAAACTATACGGCACTACATATTTGACTGTCCATTCTACCGCCGCGAACGTCAGACCCTCAGAAACTCTCTGGGTCGTCAAGCAGACGAACTACCGGTATTATTATCCGACCCAGACGCAACGGAAGCCTTGATGAAATTCATCGCCTCAACGGGGCGACTCAGTACAACATACGGTAATGTAGACACGCGTCCTAAACCACAAGAATAACACCTTCGCCAGACAAACCACTCGACACAAACGCACATAACCGCACCATCGATCGATATAATACATCGTCTACGCGGGATCAGCTGGACTGGAAGGGGATAAGTCGGAACGAGAGCGCAGGCGAGTTAGACATAGACGAAGAAGATTTGACACACTTGAGACGCCCTCAAACTCGATCGCCGGTAGGCGATCACCTCAACCCCATCAAGACTCTTCATACTCTATTGGATCTCACGCCTACTTACTCATAACGCACTCCTTTACTCCCTCACGTACGACGGGCCCTCGGGCCTTAGTACCTGTACATCAACATCGCCGCACGGACTTTCCACTACGTCACACCGTATCTACGTAGCACTACGGCAGAGACCCGAGGCGTCTAAAACGGCCGGCGGGAACGGCGGACCGAATGGGTCATGCCCATCTCGGGGCATTCGCTCGGGTGGAGTTGTAGGGGGGCAGGGGCCCCCAGCTTCAGCATATTGTCCTCCATAGAGTGCTCGCACTCCACAATAGGACATTAATTGACTCAAAAAAAAAAAAAAAAAAAAAAAAAACTACATTCGGCGATTACGTACAATGACTCCACACGTGCTCCTTTTCGACCCCTCTTCGTGCTAGCCGGCGTGGGAACGGCTACATATCGTCTTTTCTCGATAACGCTGAGAGACACCAATGTCCGATTTGCAGCTTATTGACGTGCGCCCCGTCCCTGTCTTGGCCTGTGATCAGGATGATCCGAACGATGCTTCGTGTTCCGCACGATTATGCGTGTGTTTCAGACCCTTCGTCGTCAACTTCTGGGACGGTTCGGAGTTCATGCATTGCTGGTCGTTTGGACGAGTTGCCTTCTTGGTTTTTTTATCCGTTGTCCACCGGTTCAGCAGTTAACGGAAACGAAACCTGGTGTCCATCCGTCCTCAGTGATTACGGCGGCGAACTTTTCCGACACAAACATTCCTCACTTCAACAGCTCGACTTTCGCGACGCACAGAACCACTGTGTACACCCGGCCGATTGGTACACCACATTCCGTGCCGGAACGTTCGTTTCTGTGCGGGCCACTCTCCATGTGTACATTTGGGACGCTCGTCGGGTATGTTTCTCCTTATCATAAGACACGTTATTGCATACTCATCATTATACTTTATGCGACCTCTTCCAGACATATCAAATCGTGGCGCGTACCATTCACATTGTCGACAGCTCGCCGTTACCATCTGAAAGCCATAATAAGACTCCTCGGAAACCAACGCCACCACACATTCCTTGGGATCGAGCTCAAAACGTTTGATGCTATCAACAAACTCTCCCTCGGAAAATGTCGCAGGGAAGCATGAGCCGTATGGCCCCGCATTCACAAGTCTCTGTTGTATTTCATTTCACTTCACCTCTCACCGTCGTTTTTATTCTCGTTATTTCATTGTGTTGTCCGTTGTACCTCCTAAGCTATCGAGTTGATTGAATATCAAACTGTAACATACGTACAAACCCATTGTGCAAAATATGAATATGCACATCCATCCAGACGTCCCTGCTCGCAAGCGCGATATTACCACTGTGGATGTCGATATCATACTAAAACATGATTGGTTTCGGATGTACTACGGTTTGAAAGGATAAATATATGATAGAATGGGGAGCGCCTGGGAGTCGGGGGCGTGGCGTATGCGCGCCGCTACGAATCATGACATTTCTCTCGGGGGGGGGGAAATTCGTGAGAAAGTGCAAGCCCCTAATAGGCCTAACTCACCGGAAATTGCCGCTCAACTGCCCCGGCATTTTGCTGACTAATCCAACCTATTCATTTTTTTGGCACTGCATTCTCGACTTCCCTTCGCACATGCCCAGTGACCAGCCTTCACGCGGCCGTAGTGTAGGGCGCACCGGAGGGGCCGACCCTGGCCTGCCGGTGCCCAGCACAACCAGCCACCCCGAGCTTTATGGCGGCGGAACGCTGCACGCGCATGCAAGGGAGAATTTCAACGTGAGCGCGGCGATTTCGTGAACAGGTGCCAGGAGGCTGACGCGTTGACAGGGCATGAAGCGGCTCCATGCAATGAGAGAGTTGGTCAGGGCGCTCAGGAAGGCTGGGTTTTTCGTCGAGACAGAGGATAACCCCACGCAGATACCCGTTTGCAGGCGGGTGTGTTTGAATTCCGAACACGTGCGCCTCGCCATGCCGGATACAGTAAATCTGGCGGCGTCATACTACCCCTTAAAGGCCCAGTGGTGGGTGAAATGCAAGCTGTTGGCGGAGGAAGTGGTCAAGGTGTCGTAGGGTTTACTTTTGAACGGCACGGTTTCTAACGCTCGCCTTAGGGAACTCGTGCTGTGGAGCTCAAGACTGCCCAGATCCATCAGAAGCAGACCACCACAGGAGGTTGGACAGCTTTCAAGGCCAGTGTATCTCGCGTCAGTTGTGGCAGGGCCGCCGCCGCCCTGCATATTTCGTACGCATAGGAGGCGGGGATGACCACGTGAGTTTGCGACGGCATCAGGCTGCGACATACTTATTGACCAATAAGTCGCTTTCAGTCGAATGGCGGCAAGAACTGGGTGGCGGGTTGGACTCGGACCCAGAAACTGCTGACGTGCCAAAGTTATGGCAGCGAGCAAGAATTTTCTCTTCGGCAAGAGGAGGGTGTGCTCGGTGGGTGGTTTTCATCCGACTTGCGGTCGTTCCTCGGTCAGACCTGATAACCCGAGTAATTTTGGCCGTCTACGTGCCGTTGCTGATCCGTCCCACAGCCATCCGGTTTCGAACTCTACCGCCGTCAAGTTCATTTGGGACTCTGTTCTTCTGGGTCGCCTGAATGGCCTCGTTTCCTCGCCTCCAAGTCGCCCACGACGGACGGCCTGTCTATTCCCAGCTCCTCGTTCCCTGCCTCCGAGACACCTGCGGTGGATTGCTGGCGTATTGTCAACTCCTCGCCCCCTGCCCCCGAGGCACCTGCGATGGACGGCTGGTGTATTGCCAACTCCTCGTTTCCCGCCCCCGACGCACCTGCGATGGATTGCTGGTGTATTGCCAGCTCCTCGTTCCCCGCCCCCGAGGCACCTGCGATGGACGGCTGGCGTATTGCCAGCTCCTCGTTCCCCGCCACCGAGGCACCTGCGACGGATTGCTGGTGTATTGCCAGCTCCTCGTTCCCCGCCCCCGAGGCACCTGCGATGGACGGCTGGCGTATTGCCAGCTCCTCGTTCCCCGCCCCCGAGGCACCTGCGATGGATTGCTGGTGTATTGCCAGCTCCTCGTTCCCCGCCCCCGAGGCACCTGCGGTG
>JBBPOM010001494.1:0-10383 GCA_038091455.1 Leccinum uliginosum | reverse complement strand
GACCTGGGGCATAATCCACCACGCATGCGGACGCTCTTCGTACTCGACGAGTTCGACCGGCCTCCCGAGCGAAGCGATGCGCGTCTTTAGCTCGCGGCAAGCATCGAGCAGCCAGTCCGCGTCGCCAACCAGGATGAGCGTCCTGGGCCAATCGACAGAGAAGGGCAAAAGAGCCCCCGAGATGAGCGGATCTGCGGGTGAGACGCCAGACTCGCCGATATAGGCCATCGTCATCTGGTCGCCCGTGGAGAGATCGACGGTGTCGCGCTCTGCTCGTTGTTTAGCATGGTCACTCGTGCGGTCAGGCGCTCGGATTCTGGATGAGGGCGCGATGGCGACAACGCCTTGAGGGCAAGGTTTGCCGGACTGCAGGATGAGGTGGGTCATCACAACGGCTGTGCTAAATGAGGTCAGTGGCAATATTTGGGTCGATAGGTGCTGAGGCGCTGACCGTGGTTACCCCCGGCGCTGTCTCCTGCAATGATGATATTGGAGGCCTTGTATCCCTTGCTGAGAACATAGTCGTGCGCAGCCAGGACGTCCTGGAGCGCTGCGGGGAATGCATTATGAGGTCCCGTGGCAAGGCGGTAGCTCGGTGCGATCAGTACACATGCGGATTTGCTTCCAGACTGTGAGGCAACGGCACGAAGCAGTTCACCAAAATATTGCATGAAAACCTGCTCGGTAGGGTGGCAAAAGACGTTGCCTCCGCCATGCATGTAGAGGATGACGCGGGTGTTGAGGATGTCCTCCGACTTCGTGTCCTGTGTGTCCGGGTCTGAGTCCGATTTGGCACTGGCCTCGCCGCTGTCAAGGGAGTAGAAGTACATCGGGACGCGCGCCGGTGCCTTCAAGAATGGGGTCTGGGGGAGGGAGGAGCGATCTCGATACGGAATGTGAGATCAGGTGGGAGGCTCCCCGGCGCTGGGCGCCGCGCGCGCTGCTCGAAGGACTCGACGGTACCGTACGTAAACATGCCTGCTTGATTGAGTCTGGCCCGCATTACCGACATGGCGTTGCGTTGAGCGTCTGTCAGAGGCATGATGGGGGTCGTGTTAGTGCACGCATGAGATGGGACGTCATACACCTTATATACAGATCCGCCGTCCCCGACATAGCAGGGATGTCAGCAAAGACAACGGAGAAGGAACACACCCGATGACCAAAAAGTACGGCCCAAGTTTGGGTTGCCATTACGCTTTGGACCAGACGGAATGGTCGAGCAACAGCCTCTGATTTGGAATAACCTCCAGTCAGTGTTTGCGGGTCACACCTTCTCATACGCCGACTCAGGTCTAACTTTAGAACGCTTTCTCGTCGTCCCGACTCGTCCGTGTCGCCGATTGGCTGGGCGAACACGGGCAGGCTCATAACCGAGTAGTCTCGAAACCTGATAAATTACATTTTATACAGCGCACCGATGGACCTTCCATGACGTCTGGAGACAGTTCCAACCTCTCTTGTGCTGTTTTTTTGTTCATTTTTTCCTGCGGCCACTAAGCCTATGCTGAAAAATAAGTTCTGGCCGTGTAACTGGACATTGAAACTTGCATTATGTGATTTCGAAAGTAGGCAAGAGTGATCTTGCCGCCTGTACAGTGTCATTCCGTTCATTCGTCTTGGTACGCCAATGCCACATCACCTGGTACCAAGTTCCCAATCCATCATCAAGAGTGCCGCAGAAAATGCAACCGAGGTGCGACCGTGCGAGTAGATGCTGCGGGGGAAAGCCGGAGATCACTGTCTTGATTTGAAACGGGCTATGACCGCCACTGTCACGACTTGATGATGCTTACTACTTGGCGCGGACTTTATATAAGTCAGAGATCATGATGATCAAGCTCCCCTTTCCACGACGCACACTGCTACAACACACGAACCTCCGTCCGTTTCACTATTCCCTCCCGAGAATGGCCGAGTCAGAGCACAAATCCGAGTCCGAATGGCGCGCGATCCTGAGTCCCGAGCAGGTATGCAACTGGTGGGGTGGAGAAGAGACATTGTCTAACGTGAACTTTGCGGGACGGGGCAGTTTAGGGTTCTACGTCAGAAAGGCACGGAGTCTGCGGGGACTGGCGAATACGATAAGCACAGCGGGCAGGGCATCTACGCTTGCGCCGGCTGCGGGACACCTCTCTACAAGAGCACCACCAAGTTCAGGAGCGGCTGCGGGTGGCCCGCGTTCTTTGATGGTAAGGTTTGTTCGTCTGCCCTGATCGGTCGCTTATCGATATCGTTCATCATAGCCATTCCCGGTGCTGTGAACCGTCATGAGGATGGCTCGCATGGTATGATCAGAACAGAGATTACGTGCACAGCCTGTGGTGGGCATTTGGGGCACGTCTTCAAAGGCGAAGGGTACGCTACCCCGAGTACGTTGCGTCGTGTTTATTCGAACCATCGACTCACGAGCCATTGCAGCCGACGAACGCCATTGTGTCAACTCTATTTCTTTGAAATTCCGTGACGAGTAAAGCTGTAGATCGTAGTGCTTTAGTGCTGTAACATCGCTGTGCTCGTCGTAGATTTGGGGCCGAGTGTGACCGGATTGCAAACCAATAACAAAGTCCTTTAATTCCATGACGGGTAGATTAAGAGAGTGTAACGGATGGAGGAGTAGATGTACAAGCTGTAAGACTGCCGCAGATGACCAGAAGGAACTCGCCAGGAGCGAGACGAGTAGATGCGTAACGAGGACAGATGGCTGGGTGTCTAAATGCCTTCCATACTCTTCATGAGCTCGTCCAGTTCGGCTTGCGAAGTCTTGTACTTGAGAATTGCATCCTAGGAGCAAGCGAGTGCATGAGAGGCGATGCTAGGTGATGAGGGCGGCGGGGAGGCTTACCTCGTACTTTTGCTCCCACTGGTCGCGCTCCTGCTCAGCGCGCTGAACCTGACGCTCAAAATGCTCTGCCTTGACATCGACTTGTCGCAGTCTAGGACGGCGATCAGCGGCAGATCATGCGATAACGGGTTGTGATCCGACGCACTTTTCGGTCGTCTCCTTGACGTTCTTCTCCGCCGCGTCGAGCTCCTCCTCGAGGAGTGAAATCTTTCGCGAGAGACCCTCGTTTGTGGTCTTTGAGTTCTCGCCTTCTACCTGGGCAGTTTTGGCCTCGGCGAGGTGTGACTCGGCTTTCTCGAGATCGGCTTCGAGACGATCGATCCGCACGTTGAGGGAGCTGATCTGCTGTTCATGCTCGAGGATAGTCTGTTCGTGTTTCTTGTTCTTTGCCTCTGCTTCCTCTGCGCGTGCGACGGCGTTGTCTGCCTCTGCGCGGAGGGCGTTGAGTTTCTGTGTGTGTGTGTGTATGTATGAGGACGAGCGAGAAGGGGCGAAAAAGTACCTCTTTGATCTTTTCCATTGTGTTTGTTGCCGGTGTCGAGCGAGGTTTGAGTAGAGTTGTTGGGACTGAAATACCCTTAAATGTCGGTCGAGCGTGCGAAAAAGCCGAGCTTGCCTTTTGTGATCATCGCGGTCGATAAGCACGCAGAATGGCTGCTCCGGTAGCACAAGAGGGTAAGAAACGAAGTTCGAGATAGTTTGGATCCTTTCTTGCTTATAACACTCGATCAGAACTGCCCATCCTCGAGGCAGTCATAAAGTGAGCACACCCGCATCACCCTCGACCCAGGACTGAACCCGTTTCAGCATCCGGAACCGGCTCACAGCCCTCAAGAGAGATCGTGCAGACTTTATCAAACCATCAGTGGTAAATTCCCTATACCAGGCAGTCGTAAAGCAAGGTTCGTCCCCTTGCCCTACTCGATCCCTCCCCCGGGCCCAACACAACATTCGGATCAGTCACGAAACTCAACGACATCCGCGACGACAACACCACCTACAACAACAGAGTAGACACTACTCTCACAGACGTATTCAGTCTCCTCTCCCTCTGCTATCTCACCCTAGGTCGCACCAAGGAATGTCCCGCCGTCTACTCCCAGCTGGCTTCCATGCGTGTTAGTGTCCATCCCCCCTCCTGTCCGTTCCATCGCCGGTACTGCTCGCTCGACCGCCATCCATTTCGAGTTCCCGCAGTGCCTGCTAGTCCTGACCCTTTTTTAGCAGATTACACAGTAGACACGTACTGACGCCATGCCCCCTTTTGCTTCAGCAAATTATCACCCATATGGAGGAATCAGGTCACTACAGCGAAGCCGATCTCGGCCCATTCCACCGCAGATTAGGAGAACTCCGCTCCATCGTCCAGCACGACGCCGAGAGCGGAAAGCATCCAGAGGCTATGACCAAATTGCTCGAACGACAGCTCAACGAATGTGGTGCGCAACTTCCTATTCCGTCCTCGTCTTCCAACCATTTAGTCCGACGTCTCCCTCCTTGCCGTCTTCGTAGATGCCATCGTGCAGTCTCTCCAAGACTCCTTGTCTGAAATATCCGTCGAACTTATCCCCATTCACGAACGTCTCGTCGCCGTACGACGGCCACTAGTAGCACTGGCTGCCAAGGGGGGTTCACTCAAGGCCGAGCTCAAGCCTCTGGCCGAAGAGCTTCGCAAGATTGACTCGTTGAGTATCCCGACACCCGCCGGTTGCCAAGACAAAGTCTCACTTCGTTCCATAGGAAGCGCGTCGATGGCAAATTCCTCGGACCAGGCGGGATCGTCCCTGCCTCCCAGGCATTGTGCTCATCTCTTCTCGAAGACTGCTTCGACATCTTGCAGCAGATCAAGGCCCAAGACGAGTCCAAGAACGTGGCCACTTCGCTTAAACCGATACACGACCGCCTCAGCCAGCTCCGTTGTGAACTCGAAAACCTCGTCCTCACACACCGATGGAGTCTCAGAGAAACCGATCTGTACAACTACTCCCTTAGTCTCCAAGAGATCGACAAGATGCGAATCGACGGCAAGTTTGTGGACGCAGACGGAAACCGTCCGCCAGGGCAATACGTGAGTCTTGCTCGTCCATATCGTCTCTCCTCCTCGATCGATCGGGTTCTCCCAGGTACTGCTCTATCTTTTGAGACGATGTTATGGTCTCATCTATCGCTTGCTGTCGTCGAGCGAGCCCGTATCAGAGGAGTTGATGCCTATAGTACGTCTTACTCCCCCGTGCGCAGAGATCCCGAGCTCACACTACCCTAGGCAAACAAGCTTTCGACGGTCAAGAAATGCCTCAACGAAGTGTGCAAACACGGAGGTCCTTTTAGCCCTCGCGACCTCTACCCAGTACGCCCGCCCATTCGAACGCGTGAAACATTTCTGACGGATATTCTCGCAGTATCAACTGGCGCTGCACCAGATCGACTCCATGCGCAAGGACGGCAAGTTCATTGGACGCGACGGAAACATACCAGAAGGCCAGGGTATCGTCATGGCGCACCTGAACGAGTGCCACGAGCTCCTGGAGATGGTGGGTCGTCGTCCTCGAATGATGGGGACGACCAACTGACTGACCAACCGACCGACCCGCACGCGTTGCTTCTACAGCTTAAGGAGTCGATGGATGAGGAGAACGATCAGTATTTCGAGGACGAAGAGGACGAACAGGATGACGCAGCCTCATCAGACATAACAGATTGAGCTTTTCCTACCTTGTTTCTTTTTCCCCTTCAATTTCATCGTTGGTACTTGCAGCCTCGCAAGTCCCACATAGACACGAGTTTGGCCGCTAGCCTGGCACGAAATCGGGAAATCTGTGTGGAGGATTCTCCGCCGTGACGTCAGTGGAGTAATACGTAATAAATGGGCGCTTCGGAGGTTACCCGAACGTCTTGAAGGAACCTCCCGGAAGCTGGAAACGTCGCGCTGCGAAATAATGATAGCATTCGCCAAAGGTATCACAGGACATGAAGACTACGGGATAAGCAGGTGATGGTACTTTTTTGTCAACGCGTCCCCAAACCAAGCGGATGTATCATCGCCATAAATCTCTATGAGGTAAAGGAAGAAACGTGGTCTTCAACGACCTTCTTGATTTTCGCCTCTAATTCGGGGGTCACATTGCCAATCGAAATCTCTTCCAGCAGAGGTGTTTGCGAGCTCGTCAAATGTGACCTGAACTCAGCCTCCCACTGTGTGATCTTGTCGACGGGGATAGAATCGAGCTAACGGAGAGATCAGACAATGGACCTTCGCAAGAAGCACGATCACGCACCAAGCCGTTGACACCGGCGTAGATGATCGGCACTTGGACCTCCATCGGAAGAGGTTGGTACTGGCCTTGTTCTTCAAAGCATCCGTAAGTACAAACACTTCTACCCCAAAACAAGGATACGCACTGAGAAGTTCAGTCAACCGAGAACCACGGCTCAGCAAGAAGCGAGTCGAGGCATCAAGATCAGAACCGAACTGGGCAAAAGCAGCCACCTCACGGTACTGAGCGAGGTAAAGCTTTAGAGAACCAGCAAACTTCTTCATGATCTTGCTATACAGGCATGAGCGAGTGAAAGAACATTACAGCACAGGGACTCACGTCTGGGCAGCCGAACCGACACGAGAGACAGAGAGACCAACGTTGATGGCAGGACGGACACCGCGGAAGAAGAGCTCAGCCTCCAAGAAAATTTGACCATCGGTGATAGAGATGACCTAGGCAGAAATTGTTAAATCATGACGAAATGAATGATTGAATGAACTGACGTTAGTGGGAATGTAGGCCGAGACATCACCACCCTGTGTTTCAATGATAGGGAGAGCGGTGAGTGATCCGCCACCGAACTTCTCGCTCATCTTTGCAGCACGCTCGAGCAAACGGGAATGCAGGTAGAAGACGTCACCGGGGTATGCCTCACGACCGGGGGGACGACGGAGCAGGAGAGACATCTGGCGATACGCGACTGCCTGCTTGGACAAGTCATCGTAAATGATGAGGGCTACGCGATGATGTCAGAATACACACATCACATGTATCGCCTTTACTCACCGTGTTTACCGTTGTCACGGAACCATTCACCCATGGCACAGCCAGAGAAAGGAGCGAGGTATTGTAGAGGGGCAGCTTCCGAGGCGGTAGCAGCGACGATGATAGTATACTTCATAGCGTCGTTCTCCTCAAGGGTCTTGACGAGCTGAGCAACAGTGGAACGCTTTTGACCGATGGCAACGTAAACACAGTAGAGCTTCTTGTCTTCGTCCTTGCCCTCATTCCAACGTTTCTGGTTAAGGATAGTATCGATGGCGACGGCGGTTTTACCAGTTTGACGATCCCCGATGATGAGCTCACGCTGACCACGACCAATAGGAACCATGGCGTCAATGGGTTTAAGACCGGTCATCATAGGTTGGTTGACAGAACGACGGGGAAGGATACCGGGAGCCTTCAAAGAGGCTCGGCGACGCTCGGCAGCCTCGATAGGACCCTTTCCGTCGATGGGGTTACCGAGAGCATCTACGACGCGACCAAGAAGACTGGGGCCGACAGGAACATCGACAATTTGACCAGTACGTTTGACGGTGTCGCCCTCCTTGATGAGACGGTCATTACCAAAGATGGAAACACCGACGTTGTCTGCCTCCAGGTTCAAACACATGCCGCGCACACCGGAAGAGAATTCCACCATCTCCTCGGCTGCATACAAGTTGCGGTTTATTTATGAACGAGTAAAATGCGAGATACCGCACCTTGAACGTTCTTGAGGCCCCAGACGCGTCCAATACCGTCACCGACGCCTGAAGAGAAAGTTCATATCATGGTCAAGACGAAGGACTGGAAAATGAACGCACTCAGAACGCGACCAGTCTCTTCGACGTTTCCGCCCACGGCCGTGCCTGAGATGCGGGACTCCAGTATTGAGGAAACCTCGGACGCAGCTGCAAATAGTAAAATGCGGGCACAGAGAACCGACCATTGAGTGCACTGCGGCATGAAGAAAGAGAGAAAAAAACAGACCAGGCTTGGCGGTTGCATATGTGCGCGATGGAAGCGCGCAGTTCTAGTCGGTTGAAAAAGGTTAAGAATTGAAGGAAGAAAAGGACGAGAACTGACCTTGGGAGCAGCGGCCAAAGAGACCTTGCGGACCGAGTTTCGTAGTGCGATTCTATGCATGGCAAAGGTGAGGATGAAGGAGTAGGGAATTCTCGGAAACGACCAAAAACTATATATTTGAATCGCCGATTCAACTTTGAGTCGGCGCGACGCGGAATGACAGTACTGTTGTGTCACACACATATTCTGTCACGCTTTTCTCAATGATGTTCAGTTGGCTTTCTCGAGGTGAGTTAGTTCCACTTTGGACTTGTTCACGTCTGCTCACTCGTGTCGTGTCAAGTCGCTGCTTCTTCTTTCCACTCTGCAGCATCGGGCTCGACCGCCGAAGCACTGAACCTCATCCGTTCCCAGCCGTCCCAATATGTCATCGCTTCCGTGGTCGGAAGAAAATACATCTTAACCGCACGCGACGTCCTCACCGTTCCTCACCTCAAGGACGTCCGCGTTGGTGACATACTCCATCTCCGTGACATACATGAAATCGGATCACGTGAATACACCCTTCGAGGCGACCCACTTATCCCGCGCAACAACGTCAAAGTGGAGGCCACCGTGATAGAGCATACCAAGGGAAAAATGGAGGTCGTCTTCAAGAAGAAGCGGAGAAAGGGGTATCAAAAAACTATCAAGAACAAGCACCCCTACACCCGTCTACGCGTTGGGCCAATCCAGTTCACCAACCTTCCATTGTCTTCGTAGCCCATAACTCCCCTGTTTGTTGTTTAGCACAACTTTAATGACCAACTACTTTCCATCTGTTCATTGCAGACGCCACTATCGATCTCTGCGTTTGTCAAGCTGCTCTGAATGTAGCCGATAAGCAGATTGATACCACAAGGAACAGATTGGTGAGCGGACTAGCTGACACGGAGACTATCACCAGCCCGAGGTTCCCCGCAGGTTGCCTCCCTCGGTGGTTAAATTTCACGCACGGGCGGTTTACCTTCTAGGATTTATACTGTGTATACCATGCGCTGGCCACCCAACTGCATCTCCGTGAAAAAGGTCTGGGGATGCACGCAACGAGTCACTCGTGGCTCTCTCGCCTGTTGTGGCGCCTTCCTTGTATGAAGATCCTGACCTAGCAAATTGCGGTTCACGGCGTGCATTGTCGCCTGACCGGTGATTGTAGCACGCGGTCCCAAGTTACCTCCTTCGCGGATCGCAGGCATCCCCACGCGTTCTGACATTCTATCATCATTCCGACGTGTTGCCTGAGCGGGAAGATACTTATCAGCGTTCCATTGTCCCTTGTTGTCGTACACGTGCCAAAATTCGAGGGGAAACTTTCGCCTACAACTTCCATCCGCCATGATGACAGCAAGCGCCCACGAGCGCCGCTCTCTTGCGCAGCGCAGACGAAGAGAATGTGAACGACAAGAGAAGGCTCGAGGTTACATCTTTATCTTCTCTTCCCCAAGCATTCTGTTGACTCTTGATCTTTTTTCTTAGTCCAGCAGTGCCCACACTCAGGATCCTGCCCCCCACTACCTCACGCACCACCTCAACCTCCTGCCGCTCGCCCGTTACAACCATGACTCTCGCGTCAGAATTCTCACACATCTTGATGCTCGTTGGCTATATCTACCTCACTGTCGTCTTGCTAGCCAGTAGACGGATTCTCGGTGCGGTTCTTCAAGTCTTCATGTTTGCTTTTCCGACGGTCAGTCCTGCAGAGCCGTTCGAGTCCGTTCAATGGTTGGCGTATTCATCGCCGAGCCTCCTGACAGATGATCAGTAAATCATCGGTCATGTGTAATGCTTGTAACTTCAAACACATTCATCTCGACGATTGTGGGTTCGGTATCTACATATTGTGGACAAGGAGTGAATTCGTCAGCAAAAATGGCAATGCATAACGTTGACTTATCGCATCAAACTCATTGAACAAGTTCAACGGCAGTTGTTACCATTTACATAAATAAAATCTTGCTAATAACACTTACAAGTGGACATGGCTTAGTTGTAACTGCTTGTCGCCCAGGATTCTACCGTATCTGTGATGTGGAAAATGCAAAGGTCCAGCCTGACGGGATGCATTCGATGTATCATACTCACTTGGCAGCGGACGATTAGTGTGCCAACTAGGCGTGCACAGCATAAAAGTCTGAACCGACGGGGGCATAATTTATCTCTATGGAGCAGTAAAAGCGGTGATGGGCCATATGGGCAACTCGGAGAAAATACCTTTTTACTTACCGGATGGCGGTGAATTGACGACCGCAGGTCCAAAGAAGCCGACAGGGCAGTGGCCAGTCCCGATGGAGTAAGTCTCGTGTCTTACTAACGACAGGTGGGAGAAGGTAGTAGGCCGACGCCTCGTGGTCGTTCATACTAAGTCTACCTCAGATCGTCGCAGGCGCCTACGTGAGCTGGCTCACTTGTTCACCCAGACTGACTGATATCACCTCCGTCTTCTATCACAGATTA
>JBBPOM010001493.1:0-10403 GCA_038091455.1 Leccinum uliginosum | reverse complement strand
TACCCAATATGGTTAGTGCCAGGACGAGAACTCACATGATGGGTCTGCCATATCTCTGGGAGAGGGGTAAGCGACATGGACGGAGTGGATGGTATATGCGAACCTTGTAAATATAACCCAGCAACTGGTCGACGTATCAGATCGCTGGGGAGGACGTAGACGTTCGCATATGGTCTCACCTTCCGGAAGCCCGGTGCGTCTGTTGGTCAGTAGATCGAAAATTTCTATGAAGCCAGGAGGTTTCCGATGTCCAGCGTTAGCACACATTTCACGGGACCGCAATGATGGGTTGACTTACCATGTGTGCCGAGATTTGACCCTATCTGTTCTCTTGTGGGTCTGCTTCACGTAGCCAACGAATTCGTCATCTCCTCCGTCCGCTACAAGTTGTGTGTCATGAATGAAGAATACGTGTGGCATGTTCAGACACTCACAAACGAGATTTGTCGTATAGTGATTAAGTCCGAAGAAATCAGATGATCCTTTAATGACCGTGATCTCCTCCGCAGTGAACTCGGGGAGGCGACTGCCGCACTGCTTCTTCAGCGCCTCGGGGTAGTGCCGAGGTATATCGGGTCCACGAACCATCCTTGGATGAACTTCAGCAAACCAATGGTTCGAGAGCAAAAGAAAAGGCATATTTAATCGGATACCGAATGCGCGCTATACAATATCAGCGTCTGATGACTTGGACACGCCAAGAAAATAAAACCGGGCGCCCACTTTGTTGGGTGTATGGTTCGAACCAACCGCAGTCGAGCGTGATTCCAGTAGTGCCGTTCTGTTTGGATTGGAATTGTTCTCGATAAAGTTTCACGGCGTATCCATGGGCTATCAACACGCTATGGGTCACTCTAGATGCGAAGATCACTTTGAGAAAGAGAGGGGCATTGTACAAAGTTGAAACGTACGTGTAAGGCTCGGTGGAGTCACCCACAGGAGATTTGGCACGATCGCTCGTGCGTCCAGGTGCGAAAACACCATTTCCATAACCCAGCACGGAGATAACAGCCCGGCTCATTGAAGGTGATCCTAAATGATAGCTGTGTTCGAGGTCATGCATGACAGTGTGGCGATACTCACCAATACTTCACGATATCGCCAAAGAATTCGTAGCATACCTGAGCAAGTTCAAGATCTAAATTGAGATACAGGGGAGGAAAACACCGACTTTGGCGTAATGAACATAGTCTTGGAATATCACTTCCTTGTTCAACCAACCTCCGTACCAGTCATGCAAGCCTAAGGTAGGTCCCAATGATGCAAAGTCTAGCGAACTGATTCAAAATCATATACAGGTGAGGGAGAGGGCGATACACCCGCCATATAGGGAGTGATGCCATTTTTTCAAAGTTCTTTTGTGCAAGGTTCCTGTAGTACTGTACATCTTCCGGATTCACTGGGTCGTTGCTTCCACCTCGGGGAATAAAACGGGACCACGAGAGGGAGAATCGATAGGCCTTGACACTATAAGACTTGAGGAGTGCAACATCATCTTTCCAACGGTGGTACGAGTCCGTGGCCACGTCGCCGGAAGATCCATCGCGATCTTTCCAGGAATGCGGGTGAGCGTGTCTCAAATAGAGTCAGCTCGACCACCCTCGTTGTGCGCGCCTTCAATCTGGTAGCTCGCTGTGGGTGATATTAGTGCAATTCTTCCTCTAGCTCCCAACTTATATGGGGGATACATGTCGCGAAACCCCATGCAAAGTCTTTGGAAAACTTGGGCTGGGTCATTGAAGCGGTGAATGTGCGAAAAGAGAAGTCACAGTCGGTTGGGTATCTGTATATCTTGGCAATCATATATTTGGAGCCTATAGAATTTATTGCTCTCCAACGTAACACGCATCCTGGATAACATCGGGGGAGAGAGCGCCTGGGGTGTGTCTCGTGAGTAGAAAGGTCCGAGATTTCTGCGCATTGAGCCCCACTAGTAGTCTTTGGCTTTGACGTTTATGATATACTTACAATAGAGAACTTTGAGAATATCAATGTTGTTCGGACTCGGAACAAGTTCAAGTTGTTGAATGAATGGTTTGTTTGTCCTTGTTGAATCGACAAGCTCTTGACTTCCAAATATGGCATTATGCGTACTGTTCATCGACAGCCAACACAACTCCCTGAGGGTGTTCTGCTGACAACCACAGCTCAGTGTCTCGGACGTGCAAATAGATCAAGAAATTATCTCAAACCATCTGATATACCCCTTCTGACTGCACGCCTGCACACTGCTGCCATGATCCAGACCGGCCTCATACAGAGTGCGCACGATGATCTCGTGACAGACCTATGCTATGACTACTATGGACTTCGTCTCGCCACAAGCAGTCTTGACCAACGGTAAGCTCTAATCTAAACGCGCCTTGACCGCTTCCAACCGACTGTAGAATCAAAATCTGGCAGCTAGATGAGACTGAAGGGACATGGAGCGTAGAAGATGAATGGAAGGTCATACCAGTTCTTTGCGTCAGGTACCGCTTGTTAACGCGCTTCTTTGCATAGGCCCATGACGCTGCTGTCTCAAAATTGAGCTGGGCTCACCCAGAGTTCGGCACCATCCTCGCGTCCTGTTCCTTCGATCGGACTGTCAAAATCTGGGAACAGACCTCCTTTGCAGCCGGTGGAGATATTCAACCCAACGGATCTATGAATGTTCAAGCAGTGGCTTCCGGTAGCAATTCATCGTCGAGATGGGTTGAAAGAGCAGTCCTGCTTGATGCGCGTGGCACAGTGAGGGCGGTGGAATTCGCACCGCACCATTTTGGGCTGAAACTGGTATTTATGAACGCCCATTCGAAAGTGTCACTCCATCTCAACTTACTCAAGGCAACCGTCTCATCTGATAACTACCTTCGGATATACGAATGTTTGGAACAATCTTCGTTGGCTACTTGGCAGCTCTGCGAGGAGGTAGATGTCACAACGCTTCCGGCGATGTCATCTCCTTCGTCTTTGTCAGTCGCATTTGCAACACCCACGCAGACACACGCAACACTCGAGGGTGCTTCTGCGTCCTTGGTTGCACAGGCACTTCAGCAATCTCAAGCCCCACTGCAACAGAGGCCTGGTTTGGGTAACCGAGAAGCCGATGGTGGATGGTGTGTATCGTGGTGCAAAGAGAAATATTGGGGAGAGATCATTGCAGCGGGTTGTGGCATATCGGGCACTATCAAGGTAAGTAACCATTCTTAACCTTCCCACAGTTCAAATATGAATCTTTCCAGATAATACAAGTATCTCCCTCTCGCCGCCCAACAACACTACTGACACTCGATCCAACCCCCTCTGGATCCGCCAAGCCATCGGAAGCTAACCTAGCGGCTGGACCATCTGGTGATGGGGAAGTACCAACACCGTATGCGATCACCTCCGTTGCGTGGGCTCCGTCTTGCGGACGGTCATATCATCTTCTTGCAACTGGAGGAAGAGACGGTCATGTGAGAATCTGGAGAGTAAAACCAGCCGACGAGAGCGACGATTCCGAAACGGACGGAGAACCAAAGTGGACAGGCACAATCGTAGCAGATTTTGACCATCACAAGTTTGTGTACCGGGCTCCTCTGTGTCTACCTCGCTGATCGGTTTTCCCACTTGCAGGTCGACGGTTGGTCGCGTGGAATGGAATATAACAGGGTATGATCGTGATGCCAGTGCTTGCCTTCTTGAGTGGCTAATCTGGATCTCAGTACCGTTCTGTCGTCAGCCGGCAATGATGGTCGCGTCCGGCTCTGGAAGGCTACGATTGGGAGCGTCTGGAGACCCGCAGGCAGCATTGGAGTTGAGCAGTCGGAAGATTCGTCCGACGCGGACGCAGTCATGGAGGATAACACTATGGGCGAATAGGGTACTTTGGCATCCCTGGAAACGGTCGACAAGATTGCGCATGCTGTCTCGAGCTGATACAAGGAAAAAAAATGACGAGAATATTTCATACCTCTGTGGTGCTGGCCGAGACAGATTCGACTTTCAATAGTTATTTATGATGTTTCCACCTAATCGGATCGGCTGCGTCCCGGGAGGGCCGTCGGTCCGTTTCATCAATTCGTCGGCAGCAGAGAGATCTCTTCAAGTCACCACTGCCAGGCGTGTACTATATATCAGGTCATTTTGAACCCGAGAGCGAGACGATGGCGCAATCTGGGTCATTTACCTCCCATCATCGTCCGACAGCACGACTAACTTCTGTCGTCTCCCACCTCAGCACTCCACGCTACAAGATCGTCGTCAGCCGCAATCTTGGTCCCGATGTGATGCCATTGTTGGAGAGTAGGGATGAATTGGAGGTAAGTTTTCACACCACGCTTCGCAATGCCATTCTCCGATCAGACTGATTTAACATTGTGGCTAGTTGGTTGTCTGGCCAGAAGACCGAGCATGTGGGAGGAAATGGCTTTTGGACAATATCCCAGGTGCAACTGGGGTAATCGTCATGCCGATGACTGACAAAGTAGGTTCTTTGAGGAGGGATTCCTTGCATGTGCTGAACTCCGTCGTCAGGTTGACTCGGAATTTTTGGACAAGGGTCAGTTCACAATAACCACTCATGGGTATATTTACCTGAATAACACCCGTCATCCATAGCCGGATCTTCTCTTCGAGTCGTGTCGACGATGTCTGTTGGTTATGGTGAGAGTACCCTTTCATCGTTACTACTACATGATGCCTCATCCCGCCCCGGCGCACAAACGTAACAGACCATATTGACCTCAAGGCAGTTGCCAAAAGAGGGCTCAGGATCGGCTATACCCCCGATGTTCTGACTGATGCAGGCAAGTTTTCGGGTTTGCCTGATATCTGCCTTCGCACCCATAAAATTTGCTTGGTAGTTGCTGATATAACCGTGATGCTGGCCCTGATGGCAGGAAGAAACGGTGGAGTAGGGTACTCCCTCGTGCAGAATGGAGGGGTAGGTGGTTTGGTGAAAGTGATCGAGATCGAACTAAAGACATGTTGATGGTCTCCATAGTGGCCAGGCTTCACCTGGGCGCCCTTTGGCCTTTGTGGGCCTCAGCTGAGCACGACAGCGCTTTCTCCGACACGCAAAATAGGTTTCATCGGGTTTGGTCGAATAGCTCAGGCAACCTTGTCACGGCTGGTGCCATTTGGCATCACTCATTGCCTGTATTCATCGAGTCCTTCTACCACGCCAAATCTACAGCGTGACGAAGATTTGCGGAAGAAACACGACCTCAAAGCGGTCGCAAAGGTGGATCTCGAAGAACTTGCTCGCGAAAGCGACGTGTTGATTGTGCTCGCACCGGGTGGCCCTGGCACCCATCACGTTGTCAACGAAGCTTTTCTGAGAAAGATGAAGAACACAAGCGTCCTCGTGAATGCGAGCAGAGGAACCTTGGTAGATTCTGATGCGCTTGCGAAGGCACTTCGGGAGGGATGGATCTGGGCAGCAGGACTTGACGTCGTGGAGGGTGAACCAAATGTTCCAAAGGGTCACCCTTTGGTCCAGGAACCAAGGTAGGCCCAGGTAGTTGACTGTGCACCTGGCTCTCATTATCCGGAACGCCGCAGATGCGTCATCATTCCGCATATCGGGAGTGCGACGCTCGAAACACGGAAGCATATGGCGACTTATGCCGCGCAGAATTTGATTGCTGCTGTCTTGGGTGGTGATATGCCGGCTGAAGTCGATCTCTCGATCTGAGAAGATAGAATAATAATAAAGAATCCAAGGGCGCTGACTAAGCGTTTCGTTGACTGAGATCCCACCTCTTAAGTTTTGCCCTTAAAAAAATAATATGAACGTGGACGCACGTTCTTTCCTCCTGCGACAATGACAAAGTTCATTCTCATTTCTGGAGGTGTGGTCAGTGGAATCGGCAAGGGCATCATCGGTGCGATGCCACGTCTCTCGTGTTCGTAGTTCCCTGTTCACCGTGTCGCGGACGTGCAGCCTCTTCGACCGGCCTCCTCTTGAAAACGGCTGGCCTTAGAGTCACAGCAATCAAGATAGATCCTTATATGAACATAGATGCTGGCACTATGCGACCCACGGAGCATGGTGAGATCGCAGCGAATGTCGTCTTCTTGGTCCAGACTCTGAGTGTCTCACCAGGTGAGGTGTACGTTTTGAACGACGGCGGTGAGGTAGACTTGGATTTGGGAAACTACGAACGCTATCTGGACATCACGCTATCGAGAGATAACAACATAACTACGGGTAAGATCTATCAGGAAGTGATCGAGAGGGAGGTCTGTTGTGTCCAAGTAGCTCGCTTTGTCTCGTTGACCTTTTGCACAGAGAAGAGGCGAATATCTTGGTAAAACGGTTCAGGTGCGATTGTGATCACAATCGGCACGCACGAGAGCCTGACAGGCCTCTTGGCAGATCGTGCCTCATGTCACGAATGCTATTCAAGACTGGATAAGTCGTGTCTCGAAAATCCCAGTTGACCATTCTGGACAAGAACCAGACCTTTGCATCATAGAGGTACATATGGTTGCTTCTTCTGATTGACAACGCCTCAAACCATGTTGCCTTCAGCTGGGAGGAACTGTGGGAGACATAGAATCCGCCCCCTTTATCGAAGCCATGCGGCAGTTCCAGTTCAGAGTAGGGCACGAAAACTTTGCCCTCATACACGTCTCGCTTGTACCAGATATGCATGGCGAGCAGAAAACCAAGCCTACGCAGACGACCGTCCATGCTCTGCGAGGGCTGGGATTACTCCCGGATCTAGTGCGTTGCCATTTCTGTGGAGGTTCCATCTCAATCAAATGAACTCGCACACCACATAGATTGCCTGTCGATTACTGGGACCCAGGCAAGTGGAAAAAGCGACCAAGGAGAAAATTTCCATGTTTTGTCATGTCGCGACCGAGCAAGTGGTCGGAGTTCATGACGTGAGCTCCGTGTATCATGTCCCTCTCTTGCTTCAGTCCCAAGGAATCGTCGAGTATCTTCGCAAACGGTTAAACATTCTAGCTTCCAATATTCCTGAGGAAATGATATCTAAAGGATCGTCTCTTGGTCTGAGATGGAAAAACATGATAAAAAGGTGCGCTGTGGCATCACCACTATATTGGTCATCGTCCTCTCAACCCGTCGCTCTACTAGCCAAGAACGGCTCTTCGATCAAGTTAAAATCGTCCTGGTTGGAAAATATACTGACCTCAAGGACTCGTATATGTCTGTCGTAAAAGCTCTTGAGCACTCTGCATTCCGAGTCAAGCGGGAACTCATCATCCAGGCTCGTTTATATTCACAGTTTTGCAGTACTATGCGCTAACCGGAGAAAGAATAGTGGGTGGAATCTTCGGACCTCGAAACCCCCACTCAAGTCTCGGATCCTGCTAAATACCACGATGCGTGGCGTAGTATTGTGGGTGCCGGGTATGTGCCTTTACTTTTCGTCGGGGTTCCGCTGATCAAGGTTGCTGGCCAAGGGGTATCCTCGTCCCGGGTGGGTTTGGACAACGAGGAACAGAGGGCATGATCCTCGCCATCAAATGGGCACGCGAACAGAAGGTACCGTTCTTGGGCATCTGTCTTGGGTTCCAGATGGCTGTATTGGAATGGGCGAGAAACGTGGTTGGCGTGCAAGGTAAGCCGAGATCTACTTGACGAATGTCCCGAATTTCGTGGCTTCGATTGACTCAATAACGCAGATGCGACATCAACCGAGTTTCATCCTGATACTGCTAATCCTTTCATCATCTTCATGCCTGAGATATCGCGTACGCATATGGGAGGAACGATGCGTCTTGGTCTACGCCCGACGGTTTTTCAGCCTTGTGCTAACATCACCGACCCGGAGGCGTCTCCCCCTATCGCAAATGGTATCGACGGCGACCATCCTTCGACGTCGACATGGTCCAAAGTACGCAAACTCTACGGAAACGCAGACAGAGCGTGGGAACGACACCGTCATCGTTACGAAGTGAACCCAGCAGAAGTCGCCCGACTGGAGGCATCGGGACTCACCTTTGTTGGAAAAGACGAGCGCGGCGAGCGAATGCAGATTCTTGAACTCAAGGACCATCCATACTTCGTGGGGCTTCAGCCCCATCCTGAGTTCTGTTCGCGTCCCTTGAACCCGTCTCCCCCTTTCCTTGGCTTCATTGCAGCTTCGTGTGGCGATTCCGTGCTTGATGAACAGCTGGAAGAACAGTTGAAGTCCTTTAAGCCGCCGCATCCAGAAGATGTCATGATCAGCGAGGAAGCATTGAGGGCGAGCATGAGGGAGCGTCCCGTGAGCAACGGAGGCACGCCCAAGACCTTGCCTGGATCGGATTAGTAGTCAAGAGGGCGATGATCATGAAGACGTTACGCCAAGGAAGGGCAATTTACTCGCCTAAATTTAACATAGGAACAAGTGTGTCTAGGACCGTGAATCGAAGCAGGTTTTTGCAATGACTGTGTCGTCGCCGATTTGAGAGTTTTCGTTCCTCTCATGACAACGGCAGCACTAGTAGTACTGGTCAGACCACGCCAGTGACTCACCCCAAAAGCGAAGGCGCCACCAAGCGCATCAGCCACTGCCCCCTTCTGGTATGGACGGACTGCCCCCTTCTTTGCATGACGTGGACGGTAAAATGTAAAGTACGATGACGACCGCATTGGTATAACAAGAAATACATGCATAGCACACCTCTCCACGGAGGGATTCCATTCTGTTCCAACGGTGACAACATAGTAGACTAGGCACCAATGTGTACATACAGAATCCGCTGATCCAGCGGAACAATACCTACCAACGAGTTCATCGTCCTCTGCAGCGCCAGCGCCGCTCGCGTGTGATCCAGCCGACCACATCCATCCAGCATATTCTCGTAAAACTTGGTCGTGATCTTGTTCGTATCTGCGTCGTCGACCGCCCACATCGTCCCAATCACAGATCGGAACCCTGCAAACTGCATCGCGGACACCAGGTGAATCACCTTATCTGGACTCTCCTCATCTCCGACCGTCGTATGACAAGCAGACAGGTGGGAAAACTCCGCGCTCTCTAACTCGCAGCCCATGATCTGTTCCACGGTAAATTGGCCGTCGGAGAGACCAAACGCAGATTCAAATGGTTGCTTCCTGTTTGGGGTACCGTGGCAGGCAAAGTGAACCCACTCGTTCGTCCTCAGCTCCTCCGAGACTCTAGATACACTCGATCCCGGACCTTCAAGGCGTGTGAGCGTGGCGAGACCCTGACACCTCTCAGCAATGATGGCCAGTTCACTGCCGACAGAGAACAGCTCGCTTTTACCTTTGGCATTCGCCTGACCCACAGCAAGGAAACGTTTCTCCTGGTGTATCGCAGTGGTGGCCGATGGATGATTGCGTCTCGCACGGATGAGGGCAGTCAATGTGGGAGTGTAAGACGAGATGTACAGATGGGAAAAACCCATTTGACCCTTCCGATACGGATTGGCCGCGTGCAATGGCAGAAGACAGAACTCGGCAGTGGGACACCACTAGATACGTGAGCCAAGTAGAACAGTTGTCTGGAGAAAATGAGCAATCGGCGAGACGACCTCATCCCAAAGATCTCTAAGGAAGCTAGCAAGATTTCTCCCCATGTCCATTGTCTTTGCAGCCGAAATCAAGGACTGGAGGTCCAAAGACAGGTCCCGAATGGCAGCGTGCTGGAATTCTGAGAAGGAAGAGGGGAGAAGGAACCGAGCGAGACCAGGTAATTTGCGAATGTTTGTGATTGCGGATTGCAGATCAAGATTAAGACCGCATAGTTTGGTGTACTGATCTGGACCTTGTCGTGTATCTCTGATGAGAGTCGAGTAAGCCTGCGAATTTGCCCAGAGCCATTGATCGACCCGGGTGCCTTGACGGACAAAGGTCGAGGGCTTGTCTGCCGAGGATGATGGCCACATTGAGGTCCGTCATATCTCCAAGCTGCCTGTAACGAGGATAGGAGAGATAGAGTGTGACATCGCTCAACGTGGTTGAGCGATGTCACACTCTATCTCGCCATAGATCACTGCTTCTTCGATGTCCTCTATGATCGCTCCCAGATGTTTGTATCGATGCCAGAGATGAATGGAAAGCTGAGTTAGTGAATCCCATGATCGCTCGTCGTGACCGGGTGGGCAACGGTCCAGTAAGCGCACGGGAAGAAACACATTCCCTCCACACGTCCGCATCGTCACGCGTCTCCTTGTAGACACTGCATCCAACGACGTGCAGACTGGTCCTCCATCGTTCGCCCTCGTTCGTGACACACCAGGCTCCGTCACTCCACGTCACCTTCCTGTCCCGACCGCGCCCTCCCTCTCATCACCTCAACGCGCGTCGAGGGACAAGGGCAGTCGCTACACGCCACCTCCCTCGCCGCATCCAAGACGGCGTGCGACGACTGCCGTGTACTCTCGACAGAACGAGAGTATATGACGGTCGCCGTACGCCGTTGGCTCCCTCGTTTTCCCTCGTCCTCGCCTGCCCC
>JBBPOM010001492.1:0-10409 GCA_038091455.1 Leccinum uliginosum | reverse complement strand
ACGAGTCTGCCCAGGTGCGTAAATACAAATGCAACCATCTCGGTTCGAGTATTCGCTCAACCACGAGTTTGATTCATTCCATTTCCAGGCCGACACACTGCAGATGCGTCCCTCTGGAGCGGCATTGCGACGATGTTGGCCACGCTCGACTTCAATTTGGCCAAGGATGCGAATGGAAAGGACATCACCTTCACAGCTACGTTCACAGACGGCGTGACACTGTGAGTCTAGCCAGTTTGTGGTTCTGTAACCTCTTCCTGAATTATGACAGGCACCCTAATCCGTTCCCCTGTGCGCTGACCCCTCGTGCGCATATCGACAATGAGTATCTGGAGCGTGTACTATCGAAGTGAAGTAGGGCCACTGAGAGGGGTATGCAAAGGGTATGCAAAGAGATTATATATACAATCAAAGATCAACTTCACCTTGAAAGTATAGTCAAAATGACGGTTTACCCATTTGCGAGTCCTGCCTTGTTCTTAACGTGATATAATGACCCACCGCATGTATGTTGAATGAATACATCTCTCTGTGACGCCAAATCTTGGGCACTTGCGATGTGTAAAGACCTTCGCTGCCAAGGGTAACTCCAGATCTGCTGTTTGAAAGTAGCCATATGTGTGCATTACCTGGGAGGATGGTAAATCCGTTCACGTATAACTTCGGCCAGTGACATCGAGGCTTCTCTGGTGTGTGCCCACCGCTCGCCGACTCTCAAGCCTCGTGCGAGAAAGTGGGTGGTATGAGTGACAGCCGATGGAATACATGGCCCGTCTGCTTTCGCGCAGGATGGATGATGATGGGGATATCGTTGGAGAAAGGCAAATTGTGTGGTCCGTGAAGAAAACAACAACAACTTGAAATTTGTGTGTCGTCCAGTGAGCTATATAATCATCTGGTCCAGTCAGATCTGACTCCCGGATGGCTTCAAGGAAGGCTTCCGTGAAAATGTCGGTGATGCATCATGATGGGTTGGCACTGAACGGTACTGAGTCATGACCAGAAATCTTTCGATCATCGGAGGTTCTCCGAGATGCTTACGTAATTATATCACACGTGATGTGTTAAGTAAACATCCAGCCCGATCCTTTCCGACTCGGAGATCCTCGAATTCCTCAAGTCGGAACTTCATCATGGTTTCAAGTGTGCGTAGGCTCGTGTCACTCAAAACTGTTCATTTTCATTCCTTTCAAAGATTCATTCTTGGTGGTCTTCGCCCGAGCCCACTCCTGTCAGGGCGGCAGAGAAGTATGACCCAACAAACCCAAAGCTGAACCCATTGAACCCTAAAGGTCTCAAACCGTATGTACAACACGGTCATCTGAAGTCAAGTTGCTGCGTTCTGAACGCTCTCTCCAGGTGCTGCGCCTGTCCGGAAACCAAATCCGCTCGCGATTCATGTTTCTTACAGCACGGGTCTGAGACAGACCAATGTGCGAAGATGATCAAGAAACATGTCGAGTGCATGCGCGGACTCGGCTTCGACATATAGACTATTTCCATGTCATTTCGAACAGCGTGGACGTCGGACGAGAAGTCGTCACTAGTTGATGTTCTCTTTGACCCTCGGTCGATTCTCTCCTTGCACCCCTCGGTGATTCACTTATCCCTGGAAATCCAGGCAGAATAATATCTTCACCCCTCAAGTCATGTCGCGTCAATGAGAGGGTCAGGGTCTACATGGTATTTAAAGCGCAATATTGGCAAAAGGCAAATCCCGGAGGTCGCTTCCGATGGTTGGATACTCTGCGGATTCGCACTATTGAGATCGAATGATAGCCCAAACGTGCGGGACGGTTTTGCTAGACTCATCGGCATGGGCGGATAACTCGAGTACGACAAGGCAACTACTTGAACGTCGCTCAAACAAAAGGCGGGATAATGTCCCAAAAAATACGATGACTATTCCATGATCCCACCGTGCTCGCTACTCGCTACACCTCATGCGTCACCGTAGTGATCGAAATCCACAGAGTAAGCTTCAAGTCCAACATACTGCGGTCCGAAATAGCAATAATTTGCGCTGAATGCACAGAATGATGCATGCTGAATAGTTCTTTTTTGTTGGACAAGTGAGGCAACCAGCTGACCTACACAAGTGCCAAAGTAGCAGCTGAGGAAATGCTTTTATGCACGCCCCACCGGTGTGTGGGGCAATGTGGGTCTCCGTGAACGAAACGCAGCTCACGCCATACCCGGCAGCTCGAGCTCCCGTCCCAGGCCGACGCTCTCCCGCCATTCACCTCCCAGCACATGGAGCAACGTCCAAAGAGCCGAAATCAGGTAGACCGCCATATGTAAAGTGTCACTCGACAAACCGTGCGGAGACCGATCTGAAGTTAGAGCGCAGCCCGTCTAGTAGATACGATTAGGCATTACTTTCGTTATTTTTTTTGGGTTGCCGCATTTCACCTTTCCTCCAGTCTCGTTCCGTGTACACCGAGATCCGACTGGAGTTTGATTCCGTCCCCACAGAATCCAACACTTTGCTCTCTAGATTCGCTGCACCTCAGCTTTATTTCACAGGTCGAACAATCGCTACGGCGTCTACAGCCGAAAATCATACATTGGCCTAGAGAACGCCCGTATACAAGGCTTCATACAATCGAAGGTTGATCTGGAAAACTTCATGCAGGTTCACGCCAAGTGCGACAGGGGCCTACCCCCCGTTCCCCTGCGTCAAAGTGACATTTCACTGGGATAGTATGCGTTCGAGATATTCTCTGCTGATGTGTGCGCGAGGGACCAGTTGACACGGGAATGGTTTAGGGTGTCTGCTGCGTTTTAGCAAGAAAGCCTAGATAGAACATGAACTGTCTCGACGTACTGCGTAATTCCGTTTGCAAACGTCGCTGTGAAGGTGATGTCCATTCCATCCTCATCCTTGGCCAGATTGAAGTCGAGCGTCGCCAACATCGTCGCGATGCTGGTCCAGACCGATGCGTCGGCAGTGTGTCGGCCTGCAAAAAAAAAAACCTTGTGCATGAGCAGTTTGAACCTTGAGTTCGGCATGGATGGACCAACCTGGACAGACTCGTCTCCCGAACCCAAAGACGTACTGGGGCTCATCGTTCGTCAACATCCCTTCAACATCCAAGAATCTCTCGGGAATGAAATTCTCTGCATTGGGATACCGAGCTTCGTCGCGCGACATGGCCCTAGACGATAGTGAATCACCATGCTGTAATTCCTGCCGTGGCCACAGAAGTACATACCACGTGTTAGCAATGATGATTGCGCCTGAGCGGACCGTTCATCCTCCAAGCAGATGAATATTAGTGCGTGCTCAGAACATACCTTCAGGAATATGGTAACCCTTGTATACATCGTCGGTGATGACCGAGTGGGGAACTCCTTATGAAATCAGCCAAATGGGCTTCAAACACATCGGAAGCCATGCATGTACCTAGGGGAACGACAGGCCTCCATCGCAATGTCTCTCGTACGATTGCGTCGATGTATGGCAAGTTCGGTCTGTCGTCAAACTCGGGAAGCCTACCAGTTCCTATCACTGCGTCAATTTCGACCTGAGCGTGCTTCCACACGTGCGGGTTCTTGACCATTGCAAGCGTAAAGGTCATCAATGTTGAGGCTGTCTGTCTGTACCATGAGGGATACACACGCTCTGAAAAGTATAGCACAAACCGTTTCCACGGAGCCTGTGCAAAATGACGAATAACCAATTGACGTATGTTCGTTTGCGTCAGCAAAATACTCACCAATGAAAGCAGTCGCAGATGCATATTTGAGGGCTGTTTCATAGACAGGACGATAAGAACTATCCAGTTTCTCCATACGAGTGAGGTGATCTGCGACCATCGTAGTGTCTGAGTAGTCCCCGGATTCCTGGGCGACAAGAACTGCGTCATGACTATTTTATTTCAGCACGACGAGGGTTTACCATGCGCTTCTGAGCGTATTGAAAGGGAACTTCAACCGCCTTGTTCCTCCAGTCATATGCCACTTTCGCCTCACGTTTGATCCAGGACCCGGGAAGCCACTCCGGAATATTTAGCACTTGTACCATTTAACTTGAACACATGTTATTACCAAATAACGCTGAGAGCCACTCACGGAACGGGAACGTCTTAAGAAGGAGTGCCTTCTCGGACGTCAATGCTGAGATGGAAGCTTCGAGGAAATTTTCCATAAATGACACCATAGGGTCATTCCGAGGACTCGGTTGATAGTCATACGCCGCAGACATGGATACAGCTGCTGAGAACCTACGTGAAATCGGGTCACACCAAAAATGAATCAGAGTATACAAAGTTCTCACGTCGCGAAATGAGATGGATACCCATCAGGCTCGTCCATCATATTCACGATCATCTGCCGGGCTCTGCGCAGCTGCATGGGACGGAAGCCCAAAGCAGATTCAGGGCGGAACGTTTGATGAAATATTCGCCGGCACAACCTCCAATGGTCACCATAGCGTGTGAACGCAAAGTTACAGTCATGTCCATATCTACGAGGACGTCAGTCACCAGAAGTCGATCTCGAAACTGGATCGTACGAAAAAAAGATACTCACGGGTCAACAGTCGCGATGAAAGGACGATCAGAGTATATCTGGGATCGCTTCTCCAGAAGGTCCGTTGCGACGGAGGGTGAGTTCAGGATGACAATGTCGGAATCCATGAGCCTGAGATACATTATGTCACCTAGGCATTGTTAGAGTAAGGCATTCTCGCTCGGCACTCTACTCACCGTACTTGGCACGCCATTCGGTATAGGTCAACCAGGGTTCTGCTGTGTTAACCGAGAGGGCGCTTCCAACGACGGGGAGTGGTGAAGGCCCGGGCGGGAGAGGATACCCCTTTCGCTCTGTGCGAATTTGAACAACTCGTCGAAATATGTGTACAGTAACGACAAGGAGAGGCACCAACACGGCGAGTCGAGCAGTCGAAGCAGAAAACTCCATGGGTGGTGTCGCGGGTGGAAAGAGAAGGAGAATACTTCGTTATATATGTATAATGTGAGAGCCTCTTACAGTAACATTACCCAAGACTTTGGGTCAACCATTGGGTTGTTAATAATTAGCCCCGACAGATTGGAAAGAAGTCAGCAGAGAGAAGTATTCGCAAAATCAGCAAGAGAACGGAGTCATAGATGCCCATGAGTCAAGCTTGAAGAGCTCAAAGAGCTATCATGATTGCCGTTTTGTGAGTTTTTGGGGAGGGCCATCTGACGGTAGCAGCTGACTTTGCCCCGCGGGCCGACGGCGCCTGTACATAATGATTACCCGGGTTGTAATCGTGGGTTGTGGTGCCTTCGGACATTCCGGGGTCTATGTACCTCAGGCTACTGTGGGATTGGGAGATTAGGGATGACTCTAGTAGTTGGTGGGAGAAGAATGCCGGGGTCCATGGTTTCGCACCGCGGGGGTCGTCTCTTGACCGGCCCTGGGAATTCCGAATCTTAGTGGAAGCCGACCACGACGGCGGAAACACTGAGAAGGGCGAGCACAAAAGAACAGGACCACGCTCTATAGGGCGACCACAACGTACAGGTATAAGGGCTGCTATCTATCTATGGTACGTGGCGAGGTATATATACTACAGAATTCTGCACAAAGTGCAAATGCACGACTAGTGAACGTCGACTGTACGAATACTGTCTATCAACTCCTCCAACGGCGTCTCTGCCCGGATCTGAACCTTGATGAAACTGTCCGTCGCGACACGTTTATACAGCACGCGCCCCTCCGAAGCAAGCAACAGCGCACCGAACGGCTGCTTCAGTTGAACGACCAGTCGCAAGGCACGCATGGCTAGCTCAAACTGAGCAGCCCCGCCGGAGAAATCTCTGTCCAGAAGGGGACTGATCCAAGGGTGGATGAGGACCAAGCCGTGCATTCCGACCAAGTCGTCGTCGGTCTCAATGCGTATGTCACCGAGGACGGGCGCAGTGGCATGATAAACATGGACGATCGAGTCCGATCCAGGTTTCGCTGTGATAGGAGTGAGGGATGCCAGGGAGAAAACTAATCCAGGAAGGCGGAGTCGACCAGTGATGATCGAAAGAGGGGGGAGGTTATACAGTCGCTCGTACAACTGAATGGCGAGCAAGGGGTCGGGCAAGGATGATTGCAGGGCCATGGTCATCCTGTCCATCTCAGCGGTCTTGATTGGCTGCGGAACGTGAGGGGGCTCGATCTGGTCGTAGACAGTGAGGTCGGCAGGGAGGTAGCTATTGGCACTACTAGTCGAGTTTCCAGCCCGAGTCCAGGAGAGAAGTGTAACGTTATCTGACTGGGTCAAGATGTACTCCAGAAGACGACGGACTGCTCGCGTGCCCTCACCATATATGACCGGGAGTGTGACATCAAAGATACCGAATAGACAGTACGCGACATCTTCCTTCCGCGTTGTTTGGCGCTTCGAAGCGAGGTAGAGCTTCTCACGCACCCTCGTCAGCCCTGGCTGAAGCGTAGCAAGGGCCTGAGTAGCAAACATGGTTGCCTCTTCCATCTCCGAGAGAATTAAAGGCGATTCCTTGTGATTGAATATGTCGAGATCAAGGTATGGCTTCCAATCTTCTGTATAGAATTGTACGGCCTTTGACGCAACGTATTCTTGGTAGGTCCATCCACGAGTGTTCCAGACGCTCTTCCACAGAGACCCAGGCCTCTGAGAGTATGAGAAAACCCCGAGAAGATGGACGATGGTCAGTGCCGCACGACAATACCACTGGAACATGGCAACAACTGATTCTTGCTGAACTCCCTTGTCGCTCTGGTTAACACAGCACGTGTCGCTCCACGCCCACCGGAACCTGCGAGACTGTACGAGCTTGCAGAAGTGGATGAGTTTGTCGATCGTGCGGGATGTGGGTAATCCATAGATGACGGCATTCTCGACCATTTGGAATGATGGCTCCGGTGGCTGCCACCTGTGCGAGAACATCACATATTCATAAAATTTCTCCACCTCCCTCTTGATGCGTGCACAGTCGAGCCGATCGCGGATTGTCATGGAAGACCGTAACTCATTGAATATGGGAACTTGTTCGAAAGCTGCCGCTTGCATTTCCTTATCGTGGAGACGACCAGTGGTGGTGTTAACCAGTGCTCGGGGTATGTCTTGGATGGTCTGCTCGACGACCTGGCGAATGATTGGAGTCGTGTCGAGATAACGACCCCGCATGTCTGTCGACGCAAAATCAGCCCACGTCGTCTGTGCAATATGAATGAGACCGAATCACTCTGAACTTGTGGGTCAAGGGAATTCTCCATCCTCAACAGCATCATCTCGAATGCGTCGAATGCCTCTTTGTAACGCCCCAGGCTATGTAATACCGTATGTTTCCTTTTGTACCCCTCGTAGTTCAACGGGTCGCATTCAATGTTCTGTTTGTACAGTCAGCGCCGTCAACTCGGTGTGCTGTGCGGATCAATCTATACCTGGGTAGCATTTATGAGTTCATCCTCCAAGAAGCCTACTCGCGCCTTGCAGCATTTCAGTATGATGTCACTGATATTCGTGGGATGAAGCGAGAGTGCGTTTGCGTAGGATCCGATGGCCGCATCATGGTTCTTTGCATCCATTGCTGCATCACCCCCCTTTTCCAGTTTTCCGCCACAACGTTGTCGGAAATCTGGAGAGTTCTTCAGATTAGTCTCCGAGTGGCAAATGGGATTACTCACCGAGTTCCCACTGCCGTCTCTCGTTGAGGATGCTTGTCTCCTCTGGTACCTCATTTTTCATCGTTCGGAAACATTTGACCACCTCTATAAGACGATCGTCACCTTCAAGAACATCGCAGATTGCCAGATAAACACGGAATATGGGAAGCTTGAACTGAGCGAACCGAGAATTATCATGCAGTTCTCAAAGGCTAAATCAACCATACCTTTCTCACGGTACCCAATACCTCACCCACTGAGCAATGACTGAGCACCATTCTCGCCCATCCCATCAACACGCCTTCCGGAGGCGAGGGAGTGAGCAACAAGACCGTGGAGTAAGCTGAAAGAGCCTCGTCATGTTTCTGAGAACTTGATGCCTCGTCTCCGATCTCCCGAAGCCTTGATACACAGCGATGCGTGAATTCTGATGGTAGGGATTGAATATACTATTCTCGGACAAGATGCACAAGCTCACCTTTCAGCCAATGGACGACTAGTTCGTTATGCCAAAGATCCTCAGTCATCGCGTTCGCAATATGCTGCGCAGCATCATATATGCGACCGTCGGTGTACAATTTTTCGCATTCGTACTTCTTGTCATATTCACGGAGGGCACTTTCGCATGTAGCGAATTGATTACCGACTTGCTGAACAGATAGCTCGAGCTCATTTATTCTTTGCGCGGTGAATACTGAAGACGAGTCAGAGGACTGTCAGTCGGGATGGTTCAAAACGCACCTGAGTTATCTTCGGGCACATCAAAGTCAGTGCATAATGCCCCGATAGTATGGGTTAATCGATCGAGTGAGCCTTGAGATGCGACAAGCACGCTGCGGAGTTCCTTGCCCGAATCATCGAGATGCGTTATTTTGCGATCTGATGAATGGGGTTGTCATCAAAGTGGGGCGGAAAGCGGAGAGAACACACTTGAGCTTTCATTGAGGTACACTATTTCCTCGTTGGACGCAGCAAGCTGGCTACGGAGTTCTTGGACAGTTTTTTCGGGATTCACTACATCATCCTCTGGGGGAAACGAATGTCAACGGGGCAGAGTCATACAGCTAATAAACGTACTTTGACGGGAGTCCTGTGCACGTAGGGACTGGACTGTGTCTTCGAGATCGTTCTTTTCAACCATCAAGCACCGGATTTGCTCCCAGCGCGCCTGGAACGACCAAGGACAAACTGATAAGGACGGGATCTTATACGAGCAGTGTTACTCACATCGTCGCGGTAGGGTGAAGGAAGGATGTCATAAAGGTTCCGCAGCGTGATTGCCTTGTCTCCAGCGGTCGCAATGGCGCATCTTGGTGAGATGGCCATGGATGAGATGAAATGGGAGTGGTGAATGACGGTCCCGATTTGTTGACGCGTCTTAGTGTCCCAGAATGAGAGTGACGAATTAGCGGAGGCTGCGATGATTTTGTCGTTGCATGTCAGTGCGATGCACATTGGATTGTGGTCGCTGTGAATGCGCCATCTCGCGAGTGTGTTCTTGGTGGACACGTCGAGAGAATGAATGTTTCCGTCTTCGGACAACGCAAAGAGCCGGTTAGAGTCGCTGGCCCAGGCGAGGGAGTGGTTGTGAGTCTTGTAACTCCCAGAGCGGAGCTGGATTGGAAAGTCTGCGAGGACGTTGCTGCCGTCGTAGATGCGAATAGGTTTTCGATTCCACGTGGCAGTAGCGATGCGTCGTCCGTTGGGAGAGAACTTGACTGCAACCACGCCGTTGTAGTGTTCGAATGGGCCGAAGAGTCGCTTGCCATCGGGAAATGACCAGACACTGAGCGTCTTGTCCCAGGATCCTGTTGCGATTTTCGTCCCATCAGCTGAAACGTCCACCGCACGCACCCAATTGTTGTGTGCTTTGAACTGGATCACTTTTTGGTGTGTTGTCGCATCCCAGACGATCACTTGACCGCTCTTCGTCCCACAGACGATCCACTTGCCATCTTGTGTGACTGCCAGGTCCGTAATCAAACTCCCAGCGTCCACTGGCTCCCCCACCTCCTTGCCATCCTCCACTCGCCATTGTCGGATTTTATTTTTATATCCCCCGCCCACGACATGCTCCCCGTCAGCAAGAAACGCGACCGAACGTATGTCATCTTGAGCAACGATTTCGATTGAATTTGTGTCAGTTGCGACATTGCCAGTGGAAGTGGACCTTTTTCCATTCGATTCCTGAGTATCCATCAATACCTCTCTTCCGTTGGTCGCCGATGCTTGCACCTGCTGACCGTCCATGGGAAGTGGGCTGTCCGCCCTACTCGGTTCTGTTGCTCTCGTAAGCGCCTTCCAATCGATGGCCTTGCCTACGTACTACTCACCATTCCTCTTACTTGGGCGAAATTTGGACAACATACTGGGTCAGATACAAAGAGAATGTCTGGTCGTTCACTCACAGCACATCTTTATCGCTGGAATACACGTGCACGCTCATTCACTCTCACACAATTACCCTGTACCCTGAGCGCTTCAAATCAATAATTTCGGCTCGTCTATCGTGGTTAGACCTCTTGGCCTGCCGCGGCATCCCATAGTTTCTTTTAAACACCGCTTGACCTACTCCAAGTTGCCGAATCAGAAAACTTCTCTATCCACGTTTCCCAAGTATAGGAATATGAATTTGTCACCTCATGCCCTTTGAAGTTTGAAACGTAAGTAATTGCCATTCTCTCCCACTTTTATATCGTAAGCCACAGCCTGAGAATGCATGGAAACATACCCTCACGATGCACCATCTATTGATCGACAAAATTATCTCATTCTTGTCGACA
>JBBPOM010001491.1:0-10440 GCA_038091455.1 Leccinum uliginosum | reverse complement strand
CTTCCACGAAAGACGGGGTTAAACTTGTAGAAATTCACTGGGGGAATACAACGCGAGACTAGCGTCTTTTATACTACAGTAGCACCTTTCTTCGCCTCAACTGCGCTCTAGTGGACTGTCCATGCGCGCCTTTGTCTGATCCCAACAAACTCTCGCCAGTCTGTCTAATCGATCGCTAGCCCTTTTGATGACTAAGTATCTCGCCTCGTTACAGTGTCACTAGAGTAGTAAAAGGTTTCACGACCCGGTATATCCACTACAGGGGCCGCCCTCGGGGAAAGAGGCAGACCACAGAATTCCTACTATACAAAGTCTACATAGGTTATACAGTCGAAGTTTGCATAATAAACTGCACATCGCAAATTGCGCGAAATGTGTTTGGTTCTGTTTGGTTCGTTGAAAAAAGCTGAGAAACCCTATCCTGGGGTTGCAGTCACGCGTCACAATTGCTCTCGTTCAACGACATTGCATCGTGATCGGTTCCGTGTAGGCAAGCGAGAGGGAGAGAGCGAGGGCGGTTGTCGTCGGGTGTAGGATACTAGGATGGGAGAGGGAGAGGGAGAAGGAGAGATGGTCGTCGTTGTTGCGTCATTTGACGTGTCGTGGTGCCATGTAGCATCCGAGTCGTTCGTGGTGGTGGTGGTGCCTCTGCGTCAGCGCGTGTCGTCATCGTCGTCGCGCCGTGCCATTGCGGGGTTCGTCGCTGTCGTGGTGGTGGTAGTGCCGCCAGCACACTGCGTCGGGTCGTTTGTAGTCGTCGTCATCGTCGTGTCGTGGCACGCCGTCAGTTGGCTCGTCGTGGTGCCACCTTGCGTCGTTCATCATCGTCGTTGCGTCGTTGCATCGTTGCGTCGGCGTTTCAAGAGTCGATGGTGTGTTGTCGTTGTCGATGCCACACTCGCGGGTAAACCCACCACGGGTACGAGTGGGTGCCTAAATACCCGCGTGGGCGGGAGCGTGGCGCAAGTCGATCGTGTCCCGGCCTGAGAATGAAGCTAGCTTGCAAGGGACGAGACTGAGAAGGCGTGTGCGTAGATTCCAGATTGGATGGCACGGCACGCATCAAGATCCTGACCAACTACCTTTCCGAGTAAGCTTTTCTGGTGTCGAAGAGCGATTTTTTCATCACACATGGGTATACAAAAAATATGATGTGTCCATGAAGGAGAGCTGTGCGAAGGAGATCAAGTATAAGAGGATGTCATCAGGTTCTGTGCAATGTCGGAACTGCGAATGGCACCGCAGACGAGGAGGATATCCAAGATGAGGAGGACGGAGTCGACAAGGTTCGACGGGAAAAGAGGGCGAGACGGAGGAGGAGGTCGTGTCATCACCTGCGCAAGAGATGGAAGTGAGAGTCGCACGTGGGATGAACTTGCTTTCTATCCATGTATTTCCGAGTCACTACACAGCTCTCGCGCGCTTCCCGGTTCTTCTCAACGTCGTTGCATGCACGCTATGAGAACGTGCTCGTGTCGAGACCACATCCTGGAGTCGCCCTCATCACTCTCAATAGACCCAAGGCTCTCAACGCGCTCAACGCGGCTCACTTCAGCGACATTGCCAGTGCACTGGAAGAGGCGGATGCGGATGTCAGTGTTGGAGCAATGGTCCTTACAGGTTCAGACAGGGCGTTCGCGGGTACGTGGCGCACGTTTGCGTGTTGCTGAATGCTCTGAACTTGCTCGAAATCATACCCAGCCGGGGCCGACATCAAGGAAATGAAAGACAAGTCATGTACTAACGTCTACCTCCTGCCACCCTCACGCCTGCCCAGCGGCGCACTCACGCGAGCCCTTCCCCTTTCTAGTCGCCGAAGCCTACACGTCCAACTTCCTTGCCAACTGGGATGTCATCTCCAAGCTCAACAAGCCCGTCATTGCCGCGGTCAGCGGGTACGCGGTACGTGCTTGCGTTTTACTTTCCTTCCACGGTTACGTTGACCGGCAGAAGCTCGGTGGAGGTCTCGAGCTGGCGCTCCAAACCGATATCATCCTCGCCGCGCCTTCCGCGCAGCTCGGGCAGCCCGAGATTAATTTGGGTGTCATTCCCGGAGGCGGCGGCACCCAGCGTCTCGCGCGTCTGATCGGCAAATCTCGTACGATGGAACTGGTCCTCACGGGACGTCTGATAGGCGCGGACGAGGCCGAGCAGTGGGGGATCGTGAGCAGAGTCGTGCGCGAGGATTCTGGCGTGGTCGACGCTGCGGTTCAGATGGCCGCGAGCATCGCCGACAAGGGGCGCGTGGCAGTGATCGCTGGGAAGGAGGCCGTCAATGCTGCGTTCGAGTTGCCACTTGCGGAGGGATTGAGGTTCGAACGCAGGTTGTTCCACTCCTTATTTGCGACCCGGGACCAGAAGGAAGGTGCGTCTTTTCAGGTAGGCGCTTGTATCGTTGTGGATGCTTACCCTGTCGGACCCCGCCCTATTCTAGGTATGGGTGCCTTTTCCGAAAAACGCAAGCCTGAGTGGTCGCACTCGTGAAATGTGGCGGGACGAAAGCTGTCCCTTGCGTTTCGTAGTACTCGTGGTTTTTACGAATTTTTGGTACAGATCAACAATGCTTTTCCTCAAATTGTCCCCTGGTCCTTCAGTAGGCTATCTGAATATTTTTATCACCTTGACTAGAGGTCCGTCGATTTCCCCTTGAGTAAGTATAAGGCTTGGTCACATGGGAAACAGTATTCAACTGCTCTTCATCATCATCCTATCTCAGCATCCCCATGGTCATCGGCTCAAAAACATATCTTCAAGGTCTGTAAGTCATGCATGTAGTGATTCTACTGGCGCCGCCAGACGCCAGACGGGACGGAAATCAAGTTTGTGAAGAACCCCACGTTGAGTCAGATTAGTTATACCTCAAGCACTCGTCGACGTCCCTCCTCAGTCGAATCGCGGAGGTATCTTTCATTCAAGCAATGCAGTGGGACATTCATTAACGCCTAACGCTTCCCGGGCTTCTGCGTCTTGTACGTGGCTGAAGAATGCTGGTGTAACCTGAAAACACACACTAGCGGGGGCTATGTGCAATTTAAGGCATGAAAAACATGGTCAGTAAAAAATAAGTCAAACATGCCGAGCTGCAAAATTCTTCCCTTAGTGCCGTTCCGGATCGAGCTCAACGTAATATATATATATTGATATCGGGCCTCGTTTCTGCATATGCAGATAACTCTGCTATGGATATGCGATGTGTGATAAACAAACGTGGTGACATATTCCCTAAACCAAGATCAATTTCCTGAACTCCCGCTTGACTGTTTGTTCGTGCCACAGCTCTTCTCTAGTTCCTCCTCTTCTCTTCTCAAACGTGTAGTAGCAGCTTCTAACGCTCTTCGTCGTCTCTGCTCGGGAGAGTCGCCCAGAGGTATTCCATTTCCTCCCAACACGTGAACTAGCGCTTCAGCTTCTTCGTTCGAAGAAGGTTGGTAGGCACCTTGCAAATCCGACAAGTAGTGCGTTCCTCGTTTTTGCGCGGCTTCAAACTCAGCCACCTCTCTATTGAGTTGGGAGTTGAGTTCTTTAAACTGAGCATGATATTGAGCACGATACTGGATTGACACAGCAATAGAACCAAGCTAGCGCAATCTCACATTGTTATCGTGGTCACCCCAGACGTTGTGCGACAGCTCATGACAGAGCACACGACGAACGTCCAGATACGGTCTGAAGCCAGCATATTCATCCGTCCGTATGCGCAGCCTGATAGCTTGGCCTGCGCCGACGTTGAGTCCCAGCAGGTGAGGTTGTTCGTGCGGTGCGAGCTCGGTCAGTACGCCGACAGAGAATTTGTGTTTCTGCATGACGTGTCGGATAGCTGGATCGTTTGACAGCTTGGTCAATCGTTCGAGCGCTGTCTCTGGCTTTGGCAAGTGACTCAGCGGTTCGATCTTGTGGAAGACATATGCTGTCGAGGCGATAGTGGACGATCCGGTGGAGCGAACCTTTGATGGAAATGCATACTCATGATTGAACAAGCGGTCGTTTTGTACGCATATACAGAGATACGCACCTTGGCTTGCGGTTTGAGGGCTCGTTCGCGCAAGATCCTCTCCTTCCGTTGGTGCTCCGACTCCACCGCGTTGAGAGAATCTATTTCCTGGGCGGTCGACCCGAGCATCTGGACCTTGATCCCATCTCTGAGACCTATCTGGGCCAATGTGAGGTTATCCGCATGCTGGACCTTCTTTCCTCGGAACAAGAGCTTCTGGAGGGATGAGGGTACGGACGTCAGCTCTTCCAGGCAGGCTTCTAGGTGCGTCAGAGGTGCGTCGGGTGGTAATGATAATCCGTACGTGGTACCGCGAAAAGTGATCGAGAGAGAAATGCTCTCCGGAGTTGGTGAAGACATGGGACGAGGTAGTAAGTAAAGCTTGAGATCGGTCGAACGGCTGTACCAGGGGCCGCCTGAGTAAGCTTGATGCGTCATTCTCTCAGAACCCCATATGGGACAGGTGGGTCTTACAGGACCCCTCACTCTTCGGAATTCCGAAGTTTGAAGGTTCGAGTCTGTTCGGGGCCAACTGTTGACAGCGTTTTCAGGGTCAGTTCGACTGTCGACGGATCCCATTTCCCACTTCAGCCTTCAACATGTCTCAATCCCGGATCCGAGTCTCGCCAGTACAGGCACTCCCTCTCTTCCAGCGCCTACACTTCCATGCTTGCATACCTGCAGCCTTAACTTGCCACTAGTCACGACAGCACGGTCGAAAACCGCTTCATACCCCACAAAAGACAAGAATATGGAATTATACCCCGTACAAGTTGTACCGGTATGCGTCTTCAGGAATGGCACAGGGAAAGCAAGTAGTCGTCGACTTCCATAAAGTGACGGTGGAATGCGAGGGTCAGCCCAATCTTCCCATCGATGCGCAAGAGATCAAGAATACTCAAGAAGACGTGAAGTCATCTCTGAAAAATCCCTGGTGACCCTGAGGCCTGAGGGCCCGAGAGTATGCAGCCAAGCCACTCGCGTGTTTCAACTGCAGCAAGGGTGAAGGTCAGCCTGGAAAAGACGCACATTTTGGATCAAGATATGTCCATCGTACTAACATGACGCGGTACGCATGTCAGACAACCATCAGCAAACGCACCTGACTTAGGATCCCAATGTGAAGATTAGCCCCACAGCAAACAAAGTTTTTCGAAAAGAAAAAAAGATTCACACCACGAAGCCTGAATGGATGGTCACTCGACCAGAAGAACGATCGAGGGGCGCAGAAAACGAGTCCGACAGCCCAGGTGGCCTCTCCCTCGCACTGGCACACTGCTTCGCGATTCGCATCTCGGAACCAAATGGAAAATTACACCAATTAGATGGTCTCTTTGGAAATACGGTGAGTGGTGACATACAATAAATACATTGAGCGTCGAGAATATACGATAAGTAGTAGGTGGGGTATCAGACTAGAGCGCGGATGCTAACTCGAAAGGCATGCGCGACGAAGACACAAAGACGTGGAACAATATCTCGAGCTCACTCGAATCAGGGACCACCACCGGACGATGCTGCCGCCCGGCGCCTCCTCTCCTTATCCATCCGTAGCTTCTCCACGTATATGAATGTAAGGACGATGAGGTCCAGCATGTGCTCCGCCTGGGGTGCGATTTCCAAGTAGGCGCTTCTTCGCTTTCCTATAATACCAAGGGTTGCTCTGTGATAACGTGCGATCTCGGTCGCAGACTCATCGTCGAGCGACAGCTGCAAAACGATGACAAATGAGATAAAAATGATCAGATAGGAACGTGACGTCGAACCCCCACCACGACGTTTCTTCTATTCATGTCCCACCTGTAACGACGACCATCAGGCCCGGTGAACGTACGTTTCCTGAAAACCCAAGCAGTTTCAAACCAAAGCGTGAGTGCTTCTCGAATGGTTAACGCGCTGAATTCTCACCTTCCAAAGAACCCATGACCTGGCAGGAAATCGTTGGACTGCAGCTTCGTCCCTCCGATCGTAAACTTGGAGGAGCCGATGCAATACCAATCGATGCTACCCATGAAGACATCGGTCGTGTCGTCTATCCCCACTTTGTCCGACGACGGCGTCTTCTGTCGACTGATGGTTGTCGTACGGATGCCTAGGCGGAACGGCGTGTTGCTCTTGAACACGGGGAGTCCGCGTCCGTCCATGAAAACGGTGTTGCGAACGCTTTCAGAGGAAAGCGTGAGGATCATGAGTGTCTGATCTACTGATGTGTATAGTATGGTGAGGAGTGAGGGCTTCTTCGGAGCTCTTCGACGACCTTGCCAAGAGGTCGTGTCCCGCAGTTTTAACTTGTCTATTGGGTCTAGGGGGCAGTGCACGCATGCGGTGTTGACAGGGACCTTGACTCGATTAACTTAAATCGGCTCGCATGAATTCACACTGGAAGTGAAATCTGAGAGGCACCGAGCGAAGAGCACAGCCTTTGCCCGTTCACTTGCTGGTCCTGCGGAGGCGCGGAGGCTCTCAAGGTGCTTGACTTTCGAAAAAGAAGATCCAGAGACACAGGAGCTTTCCGACTCGCAGTCATTAGTGCAACAATGACGAAATGGCGATGACCATGCAGTGCAAATGGAGTTTATCTGCCAGCCATACTAATTCTCGTCGCCTTTACGCGTAGCGATATGGGCTGGCCCATCGAGCGCACAGCTGACCGTATTGTCACTGGGGTCGGGTACTGACTTGTACTAATGCTGTCCGACGATTAGCTACATATTAGACCCATATTATCCACTGGCGCAACAGCTCTGACGCTATCGTAGACTCTCCAGCCCCGTTGTCGTGGAGCGCAGGCCACATTCGAGTCGGACAGCAATCAAGCGTTGGTATGATACGGAGCAGTCACCAATTTAACCAAAACGAGCACAGACAGTGCGGCGAAAAAAGACACCGGGAACGACGAGACTATGCACCTGAGAGTGGAAACGAGCCTTGGTAGAAATGCAAAGGACACTGGGACGATGCGAGCAGCACGTAGCAGCACGTGTGACGTAAGCAGATGCCCACAAATAGAGCGTTGTTTCCGGTGCTCTCATCGTTCTGCAGCATACAAAGAACGATCAGATTCCGCATCGTGAGATTAGTGAATCTGGTCGTTCTCGAGCCAAAGAATGCCTGCCAGTACATAGTACGTTCCAGACCATCCTCACTGTCAGGGAATAGGTTGGAGGGACGCAGCGCGGGAGAGGTTCACGGTTTTACCAACTGCCATTATCTTCAACTGTAAACGTTTGACCAATAACGGCAAACGTCTGGGCTAAAGTGAGGTCATGATGATCTGCCAATCCTGAACCTTCCGAAGAATAAGCGAGAGTTTCCGGAAGGGTTGACTCGGATCAGGTAAACATTTGAGCGGAGCCCATGGCACTTCCGCTTGCATCCACTGAGCCGCATCGCTCCATCAGATGATCCTCACAGTCACGGTGAATCCTGGTGAATGCTATGGACAACAACAGCGAAGAATCCGGTTAGTACGACTAGCCCTAAATCCTGATACATAGCTCTTGTGCTAATATAACTCAATGATAGATCACCATGCCATTCCCCTCGTCCTCCAACGGGAGGAACCGACACCGTATTACACATCGATCCTCACCGGTCAAGGCTGGGTCCAGGAACTCCTGGAAGGCCATCCCGAGCGCATCCGATGCGAACTCGGGGTTCACAAATCCGTCTTTCGAGTCCTCGTCGCTGAGCTGCAAGCCGCTGGGTACTACAGTACAAGCGATGTCACTGTGGAAGAACAACTCTCGATTTTCTTATATTCCTGTGTGACCGGTGCATCGATCGGTCATGTAGGTGAACGATTCCAGCGCTCAAAAGAAACGATCTCAAAGTATGTACATTTGTTTTCATGAGGTTTGTTTATCGCTGACGCATCATTGATAGGTATTTCAAGCTCATTCTCGGCGCATTTTCTTCATCGCAAATCTATCGCAAGTATGTTCGGCTCCCCAGTATCGGGGATCCAACGCCCACCGCTATCGCAGAAGACCCCCGCTTTTGGCCCTTCTTCAAGGACGCGATTGGTGCCATCGGTGGCACACACATGCCGTGCATTACATCGGCTCGAAACAGGAGGGGTTTCATGTCACAGAATTGTCTCGTCAGTTGCGATTTCGACATGAAGTTTACGTACGTCCTCAGTGGATGGGAGGGATTCGCTGCCAATGCAACGGCTCATCACGACGCCCTTGTAAATGACCTTGCTATCCCTCCCGGAAAATACTATCTCGCCGACGCGGGCTTTCCGAGCCGCTCAGAATTTCTTGTACCATACCACGGTGAACGAAACAACCTTGCTGAGAGGGGCCGTGCTGAGGTCCAGTGAGCGGTTTCGTTCTCTTTTTTTTTTCTTTTTCTTTTTCTTTTCTTCGATTCTGATCAGTGATCCAGGCCTGTAAATCACCGAGAGTTCTTCAATTTACGCCATTCGCAGCTGCACAACGTTATGGAACGCATCATCAGCGTTCTAAAGCATCGTTTCATGATTCTTGTCAACCCCCCCGAATATGACATAGACACGCAGGCACAGATCCCGGTCGCGTGCTGTTGTATTCATAACATCATCCGTGCTTTCGACAGCGCCGAGTTAGAGGACATGGAAGACGTTACACAGCCTCTCGTTGAGCATGGACTGGGCGTATACTGAAGCACTGCGCAGAGTCCTCTTCAAGTGACTTGATGGCTAAAAAAACTGGAGGAGATAGCCACAGCAATGTGAAGGGAGTATATGGAGGAACATTCGAGAAGGGATAAGCCTTTAGCAAATGTTTGATTGTATGTAGTTGTACCTCGCTGTTGGAAATGAAGCCATGATCGATGATCTACTGTCCGTTTCTGTTTGACATACTATAACACACAACATACAGAGAGACATGAAGACATGTTGAGCAAATGAATAAAATCTTGCAAATTGATGCATGATGTAGGTCAGTCAGTGGTCAAACTTCTGCCCCCCCTGACTGTGTCCCCCAACCCAAGCTTTCCGAATTGCATTATTGCGATTTTCATTTTTTTCCCCCGTGAGTGACATACATGCGCGCAGCCTTTGCATCCTGCTTGAAGCAGTCGATTACTGAGAATACCCGTGGTACGAATGACTTTTACCTGCCAGTGTTGCAGGAAGCGACCAAAGTCATTCTGCACGTCCATCAAGTTTGCACGCAAATTCAATTTACGAAGTTCCGATGACAGGTCCTGGACGCGCGATTTTGAGATCGCCAACCGGATGTGAACTGAATCTCCGTCAAAGAAGAGAACGAGTGCATCGCGTGAATACTCGCTCGCATCGACGATGATGACAGAGGCGCGATTTGCGGCGAGCTGGAGATCTGAGAATAGGGGAGGGAGTAGGGTAGTGACAATTGCTTCCTCGACGTCGTATATTACCTCGTGTTAATTGAAGCGAGGCCGGAGATGAGAGCAAATTCAATGAGTCCCATCGTCTGAGGTGGCCGAGCGGGCAGAGATCCAGCGCTTGGTAATCAAGGGTGATCGCCTCGTCAATATATAGCTTGTTCCACCTCCTTCCTTGAATTCGGCGAAAACGGAAGCTGATCGTGAAAACAACTGCTCGACTGGTATGCGCATGACCTCATGGTTCTCTGCGCAGACAGACAGAAATAAGCACCTTCTGATTCCATCTGAATAGTTGCAGCCAATGATAGAGCGTGAAGAGCGCGAGAGTTAAATAATCTCATGTTTCCTACGTAACAATATGGAATCCTCGTTAGAAAGTGAAACGACAAAGACCTCTCTCACTCTGCGATGCGCCCCATGCTCGTAATCTCTGCCGCTCCTGCTAGATCCCTGACGTTGCGCGGCCTTCCTAGCCTTCTGCTATGGTGTTGCAGCTTGAGTTCCTTTCACTTTTCTCCAAATCACTTTAGCAACACCAAATAATAAATTTCAGTCAGTCTCGAAGAAATCCATCATAAAAACCCACCTGGAGACCTGCAAGATATTCCTAGTCCCTTTGGCTATCATCCAACACCCCAAAGGTTGGCCACGCATTCGTGCTGCAGTTATACATATTCACCTCGCCTTGGATGTACGCCCTCGCGTTCAAATTTGCAAGCAGAGTATTGCAATATAGCGAGGAAACCGGTATGCCGAACACGGTGTGAAGCAAGGCGGAAGGCATGGCACTAAACTAAAGGCGGGTGCCGTGCGACGCACACAGACACATATTATGATCATGTTGTCGGTTGAAAACAATGCGACGGAATGGCACGCACCAATACGGCGGCAATCACGGCAAACGTGGCAGTCCAGATGCCACTGTTGACCGCGAGTATGGTGAGACGTTGTAAAAGTTGCACAGTACTTTCCAGACAAGTGAATTTCGCAGGCGCACAGAAGTAGTGTTTTTTTACCTCTTGAACGTAGGGGCAGCAGTTCTCTCGCGGAGGAGCAAACGAACGAATAAGATGGAAATCGATACGTCCACT
>JBBPOM010001490.1:0-10462 GCA_038091455.1 Leccinum uliginosum | reverse complement strand
AGTGCGACAAACGATATCCGATGCTCGTGCGTTGAGACGCTCTCACCAACAGCGAGACCTACACCATCCGGCAGCTCAACTGCGTTCACGGTCAGCACGAATCCAGGAAGAAGAGCGGATTCTTCATCATGCATTGTAAGTTGACGTTGACGGAGCCCCAAAACAGGGTGACTAATAAGCTATTTCCTAATGGGGCGAAAAATTGCAGACAGACAAGGCGCCATCCATAAACCTGGAACCCTAAAGGCTCCAGGAATAGTACTAGACTGAATGGGTCGAAGGTGGAGGCTGTCTGTGTACAATGTATATGTGGCTTACTTTTTTTTTTTAATGTATATGTGCCTTACTTTACTCGATGTAACTGGAATCAACAACCTATCCTACAATGGTCATGCGTCCCCCCAGATGCTGTCAGCAAGTTCCTTCACTAGCTGCAACTTTCTCTTCATGTCGTCCATCGTGAGCAAGTTTCCTTCCTCGTGCGACGCAAAACCACACTGAGGAGAGACAGAAATGCGTTGCAGCGCTTCGTCCACTGTCTCACCCGTACCGTTCGCCACGATGCGCGCAGCCTCGAACACGCGTTCTTTAAGGGCCGCCTTATCCTCAAGTTGCGGGAATTTACTGGTAATGAGACCCAAGACAACAGATTTGTGCTTGGGAAGATGTTTCAGAGGTTCGAACGTGCCTGTGCGAACCTCCCGATCAGCTGATGCAACGACTAGGCAACTCTGAAGCAAAAAGAGAAAACACACCGGCACGTTTGGTGTCGTATTCGAGGTAGTAACAGTCCACGTTCACGTGATTGAACAGCTTGACCGCGATCGCGTCATAACCACCCTGTGTAGGTGTCGCTTCGCGTCAGGGGTGGTCGATCGATTTCTCGATGTCTGTTCCGGACGAGAGCATGATTGAAGGGATACTTTGCACCTGCCTGCATATCGTTATCAGTCATGGTGTTTGGGAGTGCAACACGTGCGTCGACGGGCGAGAAGCCCGTTTCTACCAGCCGGCAGGTAACCAGACCTGTGGGGGTGGCCAAGCCTTGGGCCTGTGTCGACGTCGTGGGCGGGTTTGGCGAGGGCGAATGTGAATATGTAGACTCTACATGAGCGTATATCAGTAACAGTTCGTCGAGCGTGGCGTGGTGTGTCATCGCGCCGGCTTGCCTAGATCGTCCAGTAATCGTCCTCCGGATGCGCGGAATGCTCGTCGCGGATGCCAAAAAACGTGTTCTCTTCATCCGAGTTGACACCCCCAAATAGGCCATCCTTGCGATCGCCAAGATCAAAGTCGCTAGGTGACGGCGGATTTGAGTTTGGGGAAACTCGTCGAGATCCCGCGGGTTATTCGCAGGCTGGAAACAAGCCCCACTCGTCGTCGTTTTTTTTCGACCAAAGCACCTCCATGTACAAGGCAATGTAGTCGCGGACAGGAACTTGCCGCAGGAACACTCTCAAACGCAAAGTCGATGCCGTCCTCTCCCGTCGAGTGACCACGCGCAGAGGCAGGCGGCGGCGGACTCTGCTGTCGGCCGTGCGAGCGCGTCTCGGAGTCCGTTCCAGAGTCAAGTGGAGAATGATCCACGTGGAGCAAACAAGGTGTATATATGATGACCCAGTCGCTGCACTTATACTTCGCAGCGGGTGTGTAAAAGGCTAAAAGCTTGTCGGTAATTTGGCAAGAGAACGCCTCCAACAGAAAGAATATTCCATTTCTTGATCGCCGCAAATGCCTGAAGCTGGAAGAGTCGTGTCATCTATATGACACCGGGGATGCACCACGAATTGTACGTACTTGGGGATCCTGCAGCCTGCACCTCCCTGATAAAGAGCCGAGACTATCATTACGCCCTTTCTGTCCGAGCGCGACTTCCAGGAGTCATCCATCCATAACTGAATTAAATGGGATCGTTCTATGACTCGGAAGAGGAAGAGGAAGAGGAGAACCAAAGATTTATGTAATACTTTTACCACCGCGGCCCCACTCTTTTTTCCCCTTCAATTTCCTCCAGTCCGAGGGCTCGTTACAATCGCAACGGAGTCCCGTTAAATCATACAGCGTCAAGTCAAGAAATGGCTACTAAGCTTCTATGGATCGCGATCAGACTATATGGATATTTAACGTATTGAAGTATATCTACGCCGTGAGTCTATACATTCGACACTATTCAGATTCGACACCATCGTCATACACTGCGTACATAGTCTGAATATCAGTATTTTCCTCAGAGGCAGACTCGGAGTCAGATATCACTTCCCACTCCAACTCCGAGCCGTCCCACTCGGAAAGTGCAAATCCCTCGTCGGGATCATGGTCATCCACCAATACTGCCGTGGTGCTACTTCCGGCATGATTTTTCGGCTCAGACGGGGCAGACATCGACTTGGAAGGAAACAATGAGGTTTGCGCGGCTGGCTGGTCCTCATCGGAGGCGCTCGGAATATGCGAGTAAGCATGTCCAACGCCGACGCCCCAATGGAACCTGAGAAGCATGTCACGATCAACGTATCTTAAGCAACACCAATATAAGCGAAAAAACAGCAACGAGTGATTTCACCATACCTGTTAATGTAATAATAGTTCCACTCCTCAGAATCTTGTGTGGTGCTAGTAGGTGATGTCAAAGTGTGCTCTTGGCGGAGCTTCCCATGCCTGAATGCAGGCATGAGGTGGCAACCTCGGATCACATCCGCTGGATCCACGAAATCGAATGATGCAGGGTCATCCGTCTGAATGAACCTTAGAGCTTCAAGACCATGCAGGTCTTGTTCCGGGACCCGTTCAAACCAGCGTACGTGCAAGAAATCCATCCGCCGCGGGAGGTAATCGTTCATGCCTGGCCCGATGTATTGAACGTTAGCGTGGTATATCCCAATTATCCTGGCATAACAGAACCGATCACAATCTTGCTCGGATTCTGGGCGGTGGAGCATCATGATGTTACGGTGCTCCGTATTTGGATTGAAGATATCATCAGAGCGACGAACGTCATATGTCGTGTAATTGATTCGGAGGATGTGATGGCGATAAAGGCGATTATTTTTGAATATCACATGATTTGGCCCAGCAGTCGATGCAGTGAAGGCATCCTCGAGGCCGTCCATGAGGGCTGGGTTCAAGTGACGATCTAGTTCTAAGTTCGATGCATGAATTGCCGCGATGCGGGGCAGCAGATGCTGCTTGAGTTTAAGTGTGAAGTCCTAAATTACCATTAACACAGTATCGAAACAATGGCATGGGTTGAGGTCAATCACCTTAACAGCTGCCAATGGGGCATTAGAATATTCCCTGCAAAAGACCGAGATATCTACTGGGTGGTTTTGCGATTTGCCAATTTGGTAGTGCTCCCTCGGATCCTTAGGAATGGGTTCTTGGAGCGTAACTTCACGGTCTACTTTCTCACGAATATGTCGTATACGTAACTGGCGCCTTTCAATTTGAGTGAGTTGTTGCACAAAATTTTTGCGACTGGTTCGAAGGAATCGTCCTTTCCCGACACGGTGCTCCCGCTCCCCCTGTAAACGAGTAGAAGTAAGAACATAGCCTCAAATCGATCCAAATGAATTTCCGCACCAACTGTGTTGAGTATGAATCAGTGGTCCCGTACCTCCTAATGGAAGACACATAATCACCCAGGGCATGCAGTTTGTACGTTCTCAAGTTCAGAGTTTTCGGTCGACGTGAACCCACTTGGGATGGTTTTTGCGACGATGACACGTGTGGACGAGGCTGAGACTGCTGTTGCTGACGGCGTTGTCGAGAATCGGCTTCTCGCTTGAGTTCACGGGTAGAGAAGGCGGGACATGTATGGACACTGAATGCCCGAAGCTCCCTTCCAAGGGATTCAGTGACATTCTCCAAGATCTGGAGGGTCTCGTCAGTATGCATTCGAAGTTTCGCAAACCCATGCCAATGACAAAGGACAGAAAGTAGTCTCAAGACCGACGAATTGTGCGGTTCTGGAAATAGGCCATCAAAGGCAGGCATGGAACACTAGAGTGATTGTCAGATGAAGTCAAATCAGTTATTGAATCTACTAGCCTGTAAGAGATCTTCGAAGTCATAAGCTGCAGCCCGCTTCAGCTCAGAAACATTTCGTGAAAACCGGCGAATAGTATCCCGTCCGAAAGTTGGAATTTGGCGGTATCTAAATGCGGCCATGAGCAAATGGAATACATGACATCTGAGAAAAAATTAGACCTGCGATCAAGCTCGTGTACCTTTCGCTCTTCCAATGATTCTAGCATACGAAGAAGCTGAGTGAAGACCGCTTTCCAAACCCCCAGCTCAAATTCATGGAGCATGTCTACCACTAGCATTAGGAAAAGATTGAAACCAAGTGGGCAAAGCTTTTCCGAAAACGCATTCTAAATGACGACATTCACAAAAGGACACCAGTAAGACCCGTATCAGAAATGACTTACTAGTGTTGGGACCAGCGATTCGGGTTTCAGCAGGGCTTCCACTGGAGGTGTTGTAACTGCAAAGTTCTGTCTATAGATGAGGTCCCGAGCTTCTTGAACAGCTTCTTGACGCCCGTGTTCATCACGGCGGGCGAGAACCACTCGATCTTCCATATCCTCAATAGTACCCAGACTCTTAACATTGTCTAGTGTCACCGTACACCGAGGGCAAGGACACGTGCCAAGGTTACGTATAGATGCAATGAGTACTCTGTGAACAAATAGAAATCAGCGCAGCTCCTGAAAGGTGTGTAGACTACTTTTCTGGATAGTCCGCAGAATATGTAAATATCCTGGGGTAAAAACGGCGTTTCAAGCCGTCGCAGCAGGTAATCACGATACCGTGTTTATAAGCCCTAACGAAATCTTCATCAAGAAGTATTTTCCATTGTGAATGGAAAAATTCTCTATGACAATGAGTCATGAGAACGTTACTCAAAGTTCTACCTCCCGAGTGGTTCAACACAAAGTCTTTGAATGCGTCGGGGAGCTGAAACAAGAGACTCGTGAGATAAGCAGGCAGGTTGTCTGGATTGTGGACTAACCGTCTGAAAGTAAGCCGCATGTGAACAGGCGTTTGTTGATGGTTGACATCGTCGATACTTCGATTCGTTTCCAAAATATACATACAACGGCCAGAGTTTTGCACCGCCAAACGTGGAAAGTTGGGTCGCATCAGACCAGAACATAAACCCGGCGACGACTCGAGGTAAATCGCAACCAGGTTCAGGAGGTAATTCTTGCAGTTCCCTGTGAGCGTCGAGGAACGCACTGGAGGTGAAAAGTTCGCCATACACTTTGATGTCCCTGTTCCTGTGAGGTGGATTCCAGAATAACTCGTATGGTTCGTAGTGGAAATGAGCAGCCTGGGCAGGATCTCTGACCTTCTCTTCCAGGATTGAAATAAGGGACCGATGATGGAAGCCTTGAACGGTATAAGACTTGGGCCCTGGATTGACTGAGCGGCTGTGAAAGGGGACAGAGATGGTGACCGGGGAAGATTTCCAACCGCAATCACCACTCAACCACTCGGGAGTGTCCTCATCCTCGTCGGAATTGTGACCGTGATCACCAAGTTCTTTGTTGATTGAATCCCACGCAACCCCACACAAATCGGCGGCATTGAACGCAGGGTTCCCGATGACACTTAGAAGCTGTTTGAAATTTTCCCTCGATTTCTGAGCTCCCTGGTTCCAATACCAGTCGCCCAAGCGCATGGCATTCTCGTTCGGGTAAGGGTAAAATAGATTGCTCGGCTTCGGACATTGAGTAGCATCATCAGAAGGTTGTTGTGGTACGTGCTCGATCGAATATGGGTCGTCGGGATCATGTAAGGGAGGAGTCTCGGTGGTATAGGCACGGAGCAAGCCGAATTTATTCTTCATGGTTTTGAAGGATCTGAGTAGCCGATGGCGCAGTGGTGGACCAGATAAATTGGATGGCATGGTAGTCATCTCTGACGCCTGGTGATGAGCTGTTGGTAATGCTTGTGTGCCTCGATCAATAGCGAGCTCGAAAGGTGGGAGAGGTGGAAGCGGTTGAGGTAACGTCTCTCGAAAACGGAGTGGTAATTGGCGAGCTCTACGAGGTCGACGTTGGGCTAGAGGTAGGTCATTCTATACATATTCAGTGTCGTTGAATAGCTCATTCAGAAGAATACATACATCGAGATAGCTCGGACCGTCGCTTTCTTTGCCATTGTCACCCAAGGATTGATGATGTGAATGTGAAGAGGAGGCGGCGCCCTGCATAATATTTTAGACAAGGCAACAGAAATGTTGAGAAAAACCATGCCTTATGGACAGCTTGCTCGCTAGTTTCGTTACCATCCAGCGGGCCTTGCTTATCATTGCCAGCACTAGTACTAGTACTCGCAATCGCATCTTCATCGACACTCGCACGTCTTGAGAGGGACAGTCTTGCTTTTTTCGCTTGATAAACCCCCTTCGCCCGGGTGAGAACCTCTGATAGCCTTTTTTTGCCCTTGCGGCAACTTTTTTCGTGCCTTGTGAAACCCCCAAGGTCATTGAATGTACGACCGCAGAAACATGTCTTCATCGCGTCGGACATGGTATTCCTGGACCCTGTCCTCGTCTTTGGCCTCATTCAGTAATTTGCTTAGTCAGTTATTTGTGTGTGGCGTGTGAGTTTCAATATTAATGACGTGTCGACAGCTCGCCACTGGAACGTCACGCGCCACGGTTCTCCTATACGGTTCTCCTATTGCTCACGGCGTTGCATGTAATGCGCGTGATAAGCAAGCATGGCTTCAAGACAGCCTTCGTCAACATGCTGAGTGTTGTGGATGTCCACTGATTGTGCTCGAGTTCTGCCTGTGCAAGCGGGCACGAGTGATGTTCATAGTAAGCAAGTCTTTCTTGGTCCGGCTTTGACGTGGTCTGAGGATCGCGAGAGGCAGGAAATACAGGATTTTGTATCGCATCAGATGCGACGCACAAATGAGTCCGCTGAAAGAAGGCGTGACCGTCTCGAAGCTGCTGCACGACGTCGTTCTAGTGGACACGGTGTATCCGAGGTGGTATCCGTTGAGGTTTCGCATCTTCTGATACGTGTCCTTCCGATGATGGATCCTTTCCTGCCAAACTAGAGTGGAAACACAAGGCAGCGGTTATTTCTGATTGGCAGAAAGCAGTATCTGCGGATGCTAACCGTCCTGTCGTATATGCAGTATATGCATTCGCATGTCGTCCGTGTGAGGTCAAGGAAGTAGACGGTGATCTCGTTGACGTCTCTCTTTTACAGAATGATTGCGTTCCTCCGCACGCTATGCCGCGAACGTATAACTTGCACGCATATGACAGCGCAATTTTGCACGCTGCTGGCCGACGAATATGGATCGCCTGGCTGGCGTTTTAATGTGTGACACTTGTCGGCGTTGTCTGCTTTGCGCACAGCGACGTCAACAAGCATGAAGACGACGTCACACGACGATGACTGTACCCTCGCCCTCACCAGGTTCCCCATCCCCCTCCCACCAAGACACAATGACAACGACGTTGATGAAGGGCCTTCCTATCCCTCCCCCTCCCCAGCGTGCAGAAGCGATCACGCAACGTGCACGTTCTTGTGCGTTGCGTAGTCGCTGCTGCATGCTGCCATCGCTGTCATTCCCATGACTGCCTCGCTGCGTCCCTCCCCCTCCCTATCGTCATCCAAAATCGCCGACACGACGGACAAGTCCACTGCGCAGTCGCTGCTCTCGCTCACGCTCGCCCGAGAGTAAAAGTCGTCGGCGGCGTTTTTAACCCCCTCCATCATGCAACAACTCAGCACTACGCCACGGCGTCGCGACGGCCGGCCGCACTTCACACGGAGCATATTTGGGCAGCTGATGGCACAGTGGAACATACCAGAATATGCCATGGCATCATAAAATTCTGATAATTTGGGGCTCGTGTCATGCTCGTTGATTACTTTCATTGCGAAACCAAAATCAAAACATCGTTGACTGATCTCCTCTGAAGATCTGACACTTTTAAATAAAAAATGCATATAACAAAGTAAGGCAATTGGCGCTTCTGAATCTCTCTACCCATGACCATTGAGAACTGAGTAGGGCTGTGGTATTTTAAGGACTTAGGACTCCCACTGTGTACTGTCAGAAAGTCCGTGTTAAATTGAAAGTACTTGATAAAGTAAGAAAGTCTTTGATAAATTTACGGTAGCAAGAAAACAAAGTCCTAAAATGCTTATGAGTTCACAAAATGTAAGCGAATGGGCTTTTTTCCGTGTGGTTGTTGAGCCTACACGCCCTCCCTCCAAGTCTCCATTGGATTGTCAATTCACGCTCGCCCGAGAGTAAGAAAGATTTGTGAAGGTACTCGCAAACAATAACGGAAGGTGGTAGGAGGGGCTCGAAAGAGGGGCACGCCATCATATTACTCAGGTGGAGAGAGAAGCGCGCATTCAATACATACAAACAAACGACTAAGCAAGTCCCAAACGGGCCCAAGACAAACAAAAAGCCATGGATAACCTACACCGTCCAGGAAAATTTCGCGAGTAAGAGACAGCAGACGGGAGTCGTAGTAAATGGAACACATATGTAGAATGTACACGGTAACCGAAAACACAAGTATGTAGCTAGAATGGTAAGACGTGAGGAACATCAGTGTTTGTGAAATCCAAGTTATTGATATTCAACCAATCGGTGAGCCCGAGTTGCATCGCTCGGAGGTGGTCGATGTGAGGGACTTGAATTGTCTCGTCGGTGATGCTGGTCAAAAAATCGTTGATTCGTTGATACTCGTCGTTGAGCATTGGGACGAAGTGGGGCGAATGGACGGTGTGAGAGGGGATGTGCCACAAGTCGGCATAGTTCCCCAATTCGACGGCGAGCTAACGCGCGCAACATCATCATCAATTGAAATAAACAACGATCGTGATGAACACGTACCGCAGAGAGAGAAAACGAGATCGTTTGGGTGGTGACCGGCAGATCTGGCAGATGCTGGCCGGGATTCGAGGCCATACCGAACACACTGAACGATCCAGCGGAGTCGCGTCTCCGCAACGTGTGGACGAGAACATCATATGTTCCGGGGTCGGCAAACCAAGTTATCTGCGTTAAAATGAGTTAAGGGAACGAATACATAGATAAATAAACTTACCTTATATCCAGACGTGTCCCACGTGAACTGATGCCAATGAGAGTAGCCCCAACGGGGGTCCCACTCGAGAAGATTCTGCAACCAGGTCGTATATTCTTCCGTGCGATGGACGGCGTTCATAACGATCTGAACTCGCGGGTAGGCGCGTCCTTGGATGATTAGGAGGGGGCACAGTAGTTGCTGCATTGAAGACCGGACGTGGGCGAGGAACGTTTCCGGGGTGCTGTTGATTTGGTTGCAGAGTAGGTCACGGAAAGTGTTCTCTGTAAGGTCAGTAAAGAATGCGTCCAACAAGCCGTCTAGCTTCAATTTTACGGCTAGCGATTTATGTAAATAAGAGGGTAGATAACGAGCGGGAGAAATACCTTGGGAAGGCACCCACGTGTGATCATTCCTGTTCATGCGGTGCTGGTTCATCGTTGTGTTGATGACCATCAGCGCTTGGTCCCAGGTTAAGACGAGGGTAGGAGGGATTTGACCGCACAGGATCATACGAGTGACGGTGACGGCACAGTCCACGTAGAAGTGTGACCAGGAGGGGGCTCTGTACTCTAACAAGCCACTGAAGCGTTCTGTTTCCGGGTTATTAGTTGGAGTAAATTGGTAGCACATGCTGACAGTACTCACGCGTGAGTGTGAAAGCGGACACTGGGTAGTGAATAACGACCGCCGCGTTCTGCCCTCCAGTGTCACGGTTGTGCGGCACTATTTGCTGATCACCTGACTGATTTCCATGGCCAGCGGTTCCAAGCCCGCCCTGGAACGCCGATGAGTGGTTGACGGTGAAGTTCGTTGCCAGTGATGGGTTGGAATGGCTCATATGGGTGATGGGGGAAAAAATTGAGAGATGGTGGGGCAACGGGCGCAACGCCGTAGAACTAAGTACTTACTTTGCTCGGCAAATATTCAATACAATTCCAAGACCGTACGGTACGTGTTCTAGGGCAACACGCGCGTAAGCAACACGGCCTTTTACATAAAAACCTATAATATCAGATCAGTGCATACCAGTTAGGCTGTGGCAAAGTCGCCGTTAGACAGAAACCCGGATGGAAAGTACCACGAAGCGACTCGGACGCAGCGCGGTCGGTTGTGAAGTATCTGTATCTACACAGAAACGGTTAGTATGCCTGTCAGCCAACCGGCGCAAATCGGGTAGTATGCTCAGACGGGATCTAAGATCTGCTACCTATACTATCCCGTACGGTGACTTCGGCAGTCATGCTGGTTCGGCAGTTACACATAGTCACACCACCAGAAAGGCACATGTTACGCGGCAACCGTGACGATTCAGCGTGACAACAACTGTTTTTACATCTTCCTCATTTCTGCTTCGTTTGAACCCGTTTGAGCTCGGAAACCTTC
>JBBPOM010001489.1:0-10463 GCA_038091455.1 Leccinum uliginosum | reverse complement strand
ACAAGCACTGTCACCAGTCGATCTTTCTGCAGCCAAGCAATGAATTACGGACGCTGAGGATTTCTTTCTGCCATCTACGGTCCATTCTCGCATACGAAACATCTCTTCGACATCAGGAAATTGGGGAGATGATGATATATCCAGATACAAATTGCAATTGAATCCCAGCAGGATAGAAATAGGACAATAGTTGATCAGTTATAATAAGTTCATCTTCATTCTGAACATACATTGACACTGAGATGCCTGAGCATGGCTTGATGATGGTATCCAGATCAGCCATGGGGGACATGGTAGATATTGATCATCAAGGTGCAATATATCTTCTTAATGCAAATCTATTGATCAGAACTTATATGTGTGATAATATTAGGTCAGACCTTGATCAATAATGATAATCCAAACATCATTAAGAGCCTGTAGTGACAATAGTATGCCTAGAGGATATCTGGCTGACAATCCTAAGATCAGCCTGGAGGGACCATGGCAAAACTTGATCATGAATTTCAATTGACCTTCTTAATGTCAATCTATTGATCTGAACAAATTTGTGTGATAATATCAGATCAGACCCTGATCAATAATTATAATCCAAGCATCATCAAGAGCCTGTAGTGACAATAGAATGCTTAGAGGATATCTGGCTGATGATCCTCAAATCAGCCTGGAAGGACCATGGCAAAACTTGATCATGCATTTCAATTGACCTTCTTAAAGTCAATCAATTGATCAGAACATATATGTGTGATAATTGATGATATTCCTAGCTATTGATTACAATCAAATACCAGAGGGGGAGAATAAGGTATGAATCATATGATATGATCAACAATTGCAAACCTAAGATAATTGCACCCAATTCATCATATTTATTATCATTGGTTGTCTAGACATTGTCTTTGTGACAATATTATGATGACCCTAGCTATTGATTACAATTACATCCCAGAGAGGGCATGACATGATGATCAAAAATTGCAAACTTTAGAAATTTTAATGCACCTCATCAATGATCATGGGATATAAATCTCCATTGGTTGTCTGAAGACAATGTCACTCTAATAATATTATGGTCAGCCATGGGGGACATGGCAGATGTTTATCACAGGGTGATAATCAATTGCATAATTATAGTTTATCTACCAGGACATGCCTTTATGGCAATCTCAGAGAAGGACCTTGCAAAAATGATTCACTACAATGATTAGCACAATACCATGATCTTCTTTTGTCAACTTATCCAAATAATTTGCCATGTGGCATTGGGTGACCAACTTATGACAGTATGATACAGGAAACTCACACATTACATATTTTGACTTTGGCACACTCAGGCTTCAAGCCAATTGATAATGACGCAGTCCAAATAAGCAAAGTGAACAAAGCAAAATTCCCGCCACATGTATAAGCAGGACAAGCAATCAAATGTATTAAGCTAAATTGTGAATAAATTTTATAAAACTTGTGGTGCCACTGCGTCATCCTCGTCCTCGTCATCACCTCGCTGTGTCATCGGGGGGTTGTCGTCCGAGTCGCGCTATCGTCGTCGCCATCATCATGTTGCCGTGTAATCGCGGTACCGTGGTCACGCTGACATCCATTGCTCGTCGTCATTGTTGCAACAGTAACGCCGCCGTGGGGTCATGGTTGTAGTCACGGTCTCTGACGCCATGACGTCTCCCCATCCTTATTGTCCTCATCGCCGTGACGCGACCTTCTCGTCATCGTCGTCGTTGCTGTTACAACGCCGCCGTGTCGGGGTCGTGGTTGTAGTCACAGTATGTCACGGTCTCTGACGCCGTGCCGTCGTGCCGTCCTCGCCGTCTCATCGTTTCGCCATGAACACGACCTCGTTGAGTCGTCGTCGTTGCTGTTGCAACGCCGCCGTGGGGTCTCCCCATCCTGTCGCCGTGCCGTCCTCGCCGTGTTCGGGTCGTAGTTGTAGTCGCGGTATCTCACGGTCTCTAACGCCGTGCCATCTCCCTGTCCTCGTCGTCCACGCCATCCTCGTCGTGGTACGCCGTCGTGGCAGTTGTCGCGTCGCAGTGCCACATCGACCGTTGGGGGACGTGTACTGTTCAAGTCGCGTGGCGTCCTCACGCCGTGGGGTGCGCTGGCGGCATGGATGAGGTCTGGAATGTAGTGAGTGAGGGAGAAAGAGAGAAAGAGGGGAAGAACACACGTTTTCGACGCGTTCGTCCTCGCGTTTGTCGCTGTATTGTCGTCTTGCCCTCATCTCCCTGCCGTGGCGTCGTCGTCACGCCAAAGGTGGGTGAATGGGAGGGAGAGAAGCGAGGGCATCGTTGTCACGTCGGGGGCACAGTAGTCGAGGTTTGGGGCGGGTGTAGGGAGGGAGAGGGAAAGAGGCGGAGGCACGTTCATCGTCGTCGTCGAGCCATGTTGTGCGTCGTTGCGTCGTCCGTTCGATGTCGTTGTCGTCGCCGCCAGCGCATCGTCGTCGCATCGCGGGGCAAGTGGTGTACGGCTGCCATGGAGTGGAAGAAAAGACCGAGGTGGGATTAGATGAAGCACAGCGACGCACTGGCAGGAGGGTGGTTGATGGCATGATGATCATGCGCATGCCGCGCCTAAGAGCGTGAGAACTGAAAAATTCAAGTACCGCAGAGTTCAAACGTTCAAACCTGAAGTTGAACGTTGAACAAGTTGAACCTTCCTTCCATAGCATTATGTCAGCGACGATGACATTGACAATGCGACAACGACAGCGACAACGACGTCGTCGACCACAAAGACGACGTCAACGCCTCGTCACTGCGACAACGTCGATCACGCGTCACGGCAAGAGCAGCGACAGCAACGTCGACAACAAAGACGATGTCGAAGACGCGTCAGGGAAACAGCAGTCAACGCCAACGACTCGTTACGGCGAGGCGACAGTGGTGTCGACGACATCGACGCCGCGACGACCCGACGATGACGATGACTACGACGTGATCGCAGGGACACGAGACGAGACGACGAGACGACGGCAGGGACACGACGGCAGGACGAGGGTGAGGACGACGACGCGTAGACAATGCAACAGCAGGGACACGAGGGTAAGAGGAGGGTGAGCGCGAGGCGAAGGTGGGGACGGCGACTCGGACCGTCAACGGCATCAACGCGACGACCACGACGCAACACTACCATTCCATTGCCACGGCCCACGTGTATCACGACAGGACCGGGCGGGTATGCTACTTACCTTACTGTAACGACTTGGTTACTTTTTTTTAGCTTTTTAGGCTTTTATTTTACTCAATGTTTATTTTGTGTTGACTACTCTAAGCGTAGAACTGAGCGAGAATGTCGACGCGCGATGCATGCCGACTGATAAATTTCTCGTTGAAAGTTTCTGACTTATCAACGTATCAACATTCAAACTCCAAAAGAAAAGACAAAAAAACTTCGACGCACTGAACAACTCACACATTCACCTTGAAATTGTGGAAATCAATGATTCGACGTCTGAATGTTTCTCTGCTTGATAACAACCTGAGCAACCGGCATTGTGGACACATGAAGCGATGCAAACAAACCTATGCATCATCTGTCCGTCCTTTTGCGTCCCTGCAAAAACGAGATAGTTTCTAATCCTCCGTATAGAATTGTGCGACCTGTGACGTGACATACTCTTGATATGTCCATCCACGAGTACACCAGATGCTTTTCCACAGAAGGCCTTTTGCGACTTGGAGTGAACACCGAGAAGATGGACGATTGTACGCCTCCCGACGATACCACTGAAACATGGCGACAACCGATTCTTGCTAAACTCCTCTGGCTAACACAACACGTATCACACCCCTGGAGCGCCGAGAGTCTTCACGAGCTTGCAAAAGTTGATAAGTTTGTCATTCGCGGGGGATGCAGGGAGTGGATGTAGCTCGAGCCCATTTATTTTCCGCGAAATGGATACTGAAAAAGGGTCAGAGAACCGTCAGTCGGTCAGGTTTAAAACGCACTTGCCAGTAAATTCATTCCGGGCAGATCAACGTCAGCATGTAATGCCTTGATGGTTTGAGTTGATCGATTGAGCGAGCCTTGAGATGCTACAAGCACGCTGCGCAGTTCCTTTGCGATCTAATACTAATAGGGAGTTTCAATAAAGTGGAGTGGAAGGCACGGGAAACGCACTGAAGGTTGTATTCTATGCGCGAAGGGACTTGACCATTCCACAAAGGTCTGTCACGGTCTGTTCCCGGATGGATGTAACAAGCTGGACACGTAGTCCTAAACAGTTTTCTCGAGATTCGCTACATCATTCTCTGGTGGAACGGATATCAGCACATCAGAGTAACATAGTTAATAAGCGTACGTGGACCAGAGTTCTGTGCACATGTAACTGGACCGTGTCGTCGGGATCGTCCTTTTCAACCTTCGAGCAACGGATTTCGCGCTCCAAGAGTACCTGTGGAAAGGACAATCAATACAGACGTGATCTCGCAAAAGTAGTGTTACTAACATCCTCACGGTTATCTGAAGGATGTCATATTCACCAGCGTGATTCCCTTGTCTCCAGCGGTCGCGGTGTCGTAGCTTGGTGAGATCGCCCGTGATGGTCCAGATGTTGTCGAAGTGGTGAATGGCGCTCCCAATTTGTTGATGTCTTGTTGTTTCAGACGTCAGAGCGACGAATTAGCGTAGGCTGTGATGATTGTTGTCGCATGCCACTACGATACACTCTAGTCCATAGTCGCCGTGAATGCGCTATCTTGGTGGACACTGGAGTCGCTTGCCCAGGCAAAGGATCCGTTGCGACGCATGCTAACTAGGGTTGAGAACTCTGCAAGGAGGGAGCCGCCGCTTCTATCGTAAATCCGAACATACACGCCTGCACGTGCCAGTAGCGATGCGTCGTCGCATAGGGAAAGAACTTGGCTACAACCAAATGGCTTTCGTGTCCGAAAGGGCCGAGGATTCGCTTTCCTGCGGAGAATGACCAGACACCGAGCGCTTTGTCCGCAGATCCCGTTGCGGTTTCCGTCCCGTCGGCTGAGACGTGCAACGCAATCACAGCCTTGTCGTGTGCTTTGGGCTGGTTCACTTTTTCGTGGCTCGTGGTATCCCAGACGATCACTTGACCAGTGGCTGTTCCAGACACTCTTGTGACTGCCGAGCTCCAGATAGAACTCCCAGCACCCTCCACTCGCCATTGTCGATTTTTGTGTTCATATCCCTCGCTCACGATATACTACTCCACATCAGTGAGAAAAGGATTGAATATATAGAGTAACTTGAGGATCAGGCGTCTGCATTTGTCGACGTTAAGGTGTGCCACTGGCAGGACGAGTCCACGGGCGCTGTGATTGACGCTTTGTAGAAGAAGACGGCGTTCGCGACTGGGTTTAGCGAGCGGGAGTGTTTGAAGGAGTCTGCGAAGTTCAGATTAATAGGCACAAATACACCATGCCAATCAGGCAAAGGCAATGCCACGACAGAACTCACGGTAATATCCATGGTGTTCGCGCCAGCCTTTCTAAATCTAAAACCAGTCGGCCGCCCGGCTCCTCGGTCAACGCTTAAGGTGAAGATGAAGGCGTCAGTAGTGGTCGGCGTTGAGGGGTGCCGGAGCGAGTCGACGGGGGTTCTGATGAACACTTTGTGAAAGAAGATGGCGTCCGCGACGAAGGTTTAGCGGGCGTGGGTGTTTGAAGGACTCTGCCAAGTTCAGCCTATCAATAACGAATACTGCATGCGTCACGCAAAGGCAATGCCGCTGCGAGAATGTAGACCCGACAGAACTCACCTGGTAACATCCATCTTGTTCGTGCCAGCCTTTCTACGTCTAAAACGAGTCAGCCGCCCGGCTCCCCGGTCAACGCTCGAGGTGAAGATCGAGGCGTCTGCAGACGTCGACGTTGAGGTGTGCCAGGACGAGTCCACGGGCGCTGTGATTGACGCTTTGCAAAAGAAGATGTTGTCCGCGACGAGGGTTTAGCGAGCGGGTGTGTTTGAAGGACTCTGCAAAGTTCACCTTATTAGTCACAGATACACCATGCGTCAAGCAAAGGAAACGCCACGACAGAACTCACCCTCTAATAACCATCATGTTCGCGCCAGCCTTTCTACATCTAAAACGAGTCGGCCGTCCGGCTCACCAGTCGACGCTCAACGTGAAGATCAAGGTTTCTGTAGTGGTCGACGTTGAGCGGTGCCAGGACGAGTCGAGGGGAGTTCTGATTGACTCTTTGTGAAAGACGATGGCGTCCGCGACGAGGGTTTAGCGGGTGGGGGTGTTTAAAGGACTCTGCCCAGTCCAGCTTATTAGTAACATATATTTCATGCTTCTGGCAAAAGCAACGCGTTGCGAGAAAGCAGTCAAGACACGACTCACCCGGTAATATCCATCGCGTTGGTCCCAGCCTTTCTACGTCTAAAACGAGTGGGCCAACCGACCCCCCGGCCACCGCTTAATGTGAAGATCAAGGCGTCTGGAGTTGTCGACGTTGAGGGGTGCCCAGATGGAGCTTTCTCCATTCAATCCCTGAGTATCCGTCAGTACCCCATTTTCGTCGGTCGGCGACGTTTGCGCCTGCTGACTGCCGTCAAAGCGTTGGCTATTCGGCCTATTCGGTTCTGTTGCTCTCGTCATCGCCGTTGATCGATGGCCTTACCATCGCACGACTCACCACTCTTCTTCCTTGAGCACAACTTGGAAGACAAAAGGTTAAGTACAACTTGAAGAAGAATGTCTGGTCGTCCCAATTGAGCACCGTCAGCACGCCATCTCGGGATGGGTTGTGGTGTATTACCTGCTGGCGGAACATCTTTGTCCCAAACGAGATGGCATCCAAGATTCGGTGTTCGTCCAATACGAAGTCCTAGCTCCGTTCGGAGCGACGGCCAATTGTTTCTAAGCCTTGGAAGATTAACCACCCCCAAAAACGTTGACATCACCGTTCTTGGTCGTGGTCGCCACATGACCGCTTGAAACGTTTCTTGGTAGTAGCACCCAACGTTAGACAGCGTTCACCATGTGGCAATCTTCAAGATGAAAATGGATGGGTGAGGTAGAGGGTGGAGGCGAACCGTTTTGCAGTGACCTCGACGCAGGCGGGGCAAACAATATAGACGGCTCCGTTAAGTCCGCCGTGTTGGGCATAGGCATAGGGGGGCACACCCTCGTACGACGAGCGGGTAGGCAACGGAAGGCTGCGAATAACTTAGAGCTTCCGCAGCTTACTACTCCGGGACGTCGTCGGCGTGACGGGCGTATGCGTGGTTGACTCCACAAAGGGACATGGGCGAGCAGTGCTCGGTGTCTAGATGTCCTGACCGGCTCTGGGACTTACGTTATCCCATGTGGATAGCGGACGAGTAGAGATGGGACAGCGTATCGGCAAGTCGTCTTCATCCTCATCATCATCCTCATCGGAACTAACACCACTGTCATCTTCAAACGCGGGAGCTGAAAGATAGGAACGGGGGGTGCCGATACCTTCTATCTGAAAAGATATCTCATTTAGGGCCGGGGTTTTCTAACAGGATGCAAGGGACGTACAGTGGAGTGGACACAAAACTCGGACTCGGATGGGAAGTAGCTCGCGGAAAATGTCTTCGGAGCTTATGGACCATTGTGTATCAGAACTTGAAGGTGTAACTGAACGAACCCGAACTTGATTTGCGCGGAACCGGAGGCATTCGTAGGTACTGCTCGGGTGGACACGAGCAATAAGGACAGACGACTGGAATTAGGGAACGTGAGCGAGAGGATGAAGAACAGCTGCACAAACGAATGCACCTTGTTCCGATCGTCATCGAAACGAAAGGCATTGAGCTCTCCTCCCCGAGGTGCTCCTTCCTGAATATGTTGTCCCTGTCCCAGACAACAATTCCGAACTTACCGAGCCAATCGGCGAGAAAGATAGATGAGGAAGTCAAAAGTAGCGTCTTTCGAACCAAACTCGGAGTTTACATTACGCTTTGATGATGCAGGTATGGTACCTCGTGTTTCGGATGAGACCACGACAAACTTAGAAAGAGCATGATGACAGTTTCGTCGCGGGGGAAAATGGCACCTATGGATCGCGAGAGTTGCGTTTGCAGCGAAAGTAGATATCTTTACAGCCAATAAGTCGTGGATGCACAAGGTCAATCGAAGGTTCGCCCGGGGCGGGTGAGAGGGCTCTCCTGTCATTCCCGCGACCACTCGAGACGCATCATAGTACTGGAAGGAGAGCGCGACAGTCTTCACCGCACGACCGGTCTTCCAGGTCTGGGCGTTCTTTGAGACGCTTAGAATAACGACAAAAAGGCTATTAGGACACGGTGGCATGACTTGAAGGGTAATGACTAACCTTATATAGTCGCATATGCAGATTTGAAGCTAAGCTGGAGGAATGCGTTCGACAAAGTTTGAATTGAGGTAGTCATGTGACGCTTTCCAAAATTGACGGAGAAAACATAGGCCACATTTTCAACACATTCTAGTACTAATAGCAAAACATACAGCCTAAAACTCGTATCCACCACAGGCATCCGAGTCCGCACATAAATCGTCCCATCCATCCATATCAGCATAGTCTCCCAAGACGGACTCTGACTCCGACTCGAAGTCAACCTGAGACTCATCCGACGAGTCGCCGAATATCTCGGACTCGGACTCAGACTCCAAATCGTGTTCAGAGCCGTTGGTCTTGTCATCAACACGGCTTGTCTGATCTCCCGCATCATGTTGACCTGGACTTGAAGGTCGCCGAGGCGAGCCAGTATTGAGTAACCCCGACTCGGAATTGATAGGAGCTATTGAAGTTGCATGTGAATACGTATGTCCAATACCCAGTCCCCAGTGATAGCGCATCAGCATATCACGATCTGCAAATCTAAAAAGGATTTATTGGATCGAGTTCCATGAATAAGACTCAAACTCACCGATTGATATAATAGCGTTTCCAGTCTTCGGAATCACCTGCGCAGCGAGAGATCGCGACCCCGTTAGGATGAAGTGGACCATCCACGAAGGAGGGGATGACGTGGCAACCTCTTAGCACGTCAGCGGGGTCAACAAAACCAAACGCATCTTCATCCGCCATCGGTAAGAACCTGACAGTGTCCAGGGCATTCTGCTCCCATCCGTGCACCACAGTGCGTTCCTGTATAAGTTCAAACCACCGCACCCACAAAAAATCAACCCTACGTGACCGAAAATCTTTCGATCCAGGACCAGTGAATATTATATTGGCATGAAATACCCCCAGCACCCGTGCATAGGAAAACGGATGACTGTCACGGTTGCCGTCTTCGTTAGACAACAACATGACGTTCTTCTTATCCGTGTGAGGGTTGATAGTATCAAAGTCACGTTGAAGATCGTAAGTTGTGTAATTGATGCGAAGCAACCGATGGCGGTAAATCTTGTTGCCATGAAACACTACGTGGTTCAATCGCGATAAACGTGAGTGGGCGTCCTCCAGTGAGTCCTCCAGAAGGTCCATGTCAGTGGTCGCATTAGGATGGCCTTGAACCCCCTCTTGGTGGATAGCAGCAATGCGGGGGAGTATATGAGCCTTCAACTTCAAGACGAAACTCTGGGCCGAGTGAGATATAAATTTCATGATCCAGAATATAAAGACAATAATTTACTAACCTTGGTGGCGGGATCATCAATGTTAGATTGAATGAACTTCGTGAGTTCCTCCGGGAAATTTTGAGATTGGCCGATCGTATGATGCTCGTCAGCGTTATTTGCTACCGGATCCATCATGCTGAGCGCATCCCGTTTCTTACGGATATGGTTAATGCGAGCCTGCCGCCGTTCTATAGCGGCCAGCTGCGGTACAAAGACTTTTCGGCTAGTTCGGGTGAACCGCCCTTTACTCGTACGGTGCTCAAGTTCTCCCTGGGGTGTAGAAGATCAGCTTCACACATAGAATCATTGGGAAGGAGCATACCGATTGTGTAGAATATGAGTCGGTGGTACCATACATTCTAATTTGCGATGGATAATCCGCCAAGGCGTGGAACTTGTAAGTTTGGAGGTTAAGCGACTTGGGTCGTCGTGTTTGTGAACGCGGTGCGGTTCTTTCAACTTTCTTTGACTTGTCCTGGTTTTGTTGTCGCCGTAATCGGGCCTCGGCTTCGCGGGGCAACTCTTTTGTCGCAAAGGTGGGACACGTATCTGAGGCAAAACTACGAACCTCATCACCGAGGTCCTTTGTCACTGTATCTAATACGCGAAGGGTTTCATCAGTGTGCAAACGGAGTTTAGCTAAACCATGCCAATGTGAGAGGATGAATAGCAAGCGCTCAACTTGAGCGCTGTAAGGGTCCGGCAGCAATCCTGCAAAAACGGGAATAGAGCACTCCAAACCAGCTATGTCAATGGGACAGAAGCGATGACCAGGGGAAAAAAACCAACCTGCAACACATCTTCGAAATCGCGTGCAGCAAACCCCTTCATCTCTGAGACGTTTTTACGGAAACGCCGAATGGTGCTGCGACCGAAGGTGGGCGTTTGACGA